>JAVFBW010159354.1:0-11747 GCA_034783835.1 Mopalia ciliata
TGTCCCCTCTTAGACCCTTTTCTTCAAACTATCTTAACAGTGTGGGCGTCAAGATCCATTCATGGATCTCTTGTTTATGACGGTGGCCGGTTATAAAAATGTACCTTAAGGCTGAATGAAGCCACCCTAGACATCACTGGAAATACACAATGATAAAACCAGACAATCACAAAATATAATACAAAGACATCAAAAATTGTTTATTTAATGTGGTTTTATATTTTTAAAATTTAGAATAATATCAAATAAACAATTTGAATTTATTTTATTTTGTTACATAATTTGAAATTCCAAACTGCTTCTTGTTGCACGGGTTTGGAAAGTGAGCTGCACATGATATATTGGCTTCTACCTGTCACGTACCATCATAGTATAGAACTGTATATTTCTTAATAAGCTCAGGTGAAAAAGAAAGTTAAAACTAATCTAAGATATGATCAGATAAGTTTGAGACTATTTTTGGCAGGTAGATTAATTTTGAAATTTAGGACAATATGCAGATATAAAATTTACTTTGAAATGCAGAATGTACCCCAAGTCAAAAGTTAAAATTTAAAAAAAAATTATTAGGTTATATAAAATGATGTAAGAAGCTTTAAGTAGGACTTGACCTTGATTTATTTTATTAAGTCACCTTTTACTTACCTGTAATTAAAGCTCGTTAGTTTATCTATCATCAGGTGTGACATAATGAGACCTTTTCTAGATTTCAGGTAACATGTTTAAATTTTCGAATTTGAATTCTATTTAAGTTGATTTAAATATGGATAAATATTCAAATGTGTGTAATGAAATATAAGTAAATGATAATATTAGTCTAAAATAAAAAGCTGCTTTTGGGCTGTTTCATATTTTTTTAATGTTAAATGTGTATCTCATAAGTCTTTATGGATATAAATTTCTACAAATTTATCACACTGACACAGGGATGGCAATTAACGGATATTAATGAATCAGCTCATGTTCTAAATAAGCTTGAGAGACCAGTTTCTCAATAGATCTTTATCTTGAGTTGTTATTGGTAGCCTACTGACATTTTGAGAGAAGGTACATATGATTACCATTTTACATGGTAAAGAAAGTATGTGATAAATATGCAGTAGACAAGATATTCTGCATGGTTGAAGAATCTTTAAGGATATGGAGATATTGTAGACATAGTTAGATTTGTGTTTGCCTTCAAAACTTTTCCTTTTTTTTGTGCCCTCGAAGTTTGTATACTTATGATACTTTTGGTCCTTTAAAGCCATAGGTAATTTTTTACCTTTTTTTTACCTAGTTTTTCTTTGTGACACATTGCTGTTGAATTATTTTCTGATTTGTTCTCGTGTAAATTCTGTCGATCTTTCCGTCTTTAAAGCGCTTTCTGTTGCCCTGGGCTTTCAGAGCTAAGAGGCAACATGAAGCGGATCTGTTTGCGATGTATATAACTTGCTATGACTATCATGTACTGAGATTGTCATATCTTGTCTTTTGTCTTTTGCCAGTGGTGTCGCAATAGGTGGTGCGCCGTCATTTGAGTGAAATACATTTTAATACGATATCAAACCCCAATCGAGCAAGCAAATTGAATATGTGTGCATGTACATGATATTGTTATGTTTCTGGTATTTACCTCTGTCGTTACATCAGACTTTTTTGCAGGACAAGAATCAATTAAACCGATAAGTAGAACTACTCTGTTTTTGCTTTATGTTTTCTTTTAGCTGCAGTATTTCCTTCTGTCTTTCCAGTTGAGTTTATTTCTCTATTTTTCTGTCTTTTCAGTCCTGAATGTTACTCTACGGGACTGGGTATGGCAGATCGCCATCAGAGGGAAGATGTCTGTCTTTGGCCCCAGGTATGTGAAAATTTTATCTCTTAATTAATGTAGTAGGCAGTTGAAAGGGTGCTTCCTTTTGACTTAGTGCTCCGTTGATCCAGATTTTAAATAACGTCCAGACTGTGAGTCCTTCTTGTGTTTAGTTAAAAAGTCGGTCAGCTTTTGACACTTCACCTTAGATGACCCAGAGAGAGGAGAATAAGAAAAAGAGTGTCTATAGGGGGAGACTGCTGCCCTTATCAGATGTCTGAGAAAGCAGAATGGGTTTGAAAATGGCCTTTAGCTGACCCTAAACTGGCCTATTGCCCTACTGGCTTCTGATATCTGAGCACCCCCTCCCTCTATTACAGCCCTCCCCCCTCTGTGTTCTGGTGTCATGGCCCTCCCTTTCAAAATAATAAGATGCTGTTTCCTTAACTTCAAAAATAGTCAATGTTTCTCAGGGGACCTGTTTATTGAAGCTATATAGGAATTTATGTGGAAATCTTGTGTGGAACAGATATTCTTTTAACGTATGCATTCTCCAAAGACCAACCACATTGTGTAATAAAAGAAGGCAACTTTATTTCATCACAGTTATGTTTATTATTCATTTTTGATTACTTTATTTGTTTGAAATTTATGTGAAAATCTGGTGTGGAACAGTTATTGTTTTAACATATACATTCCTCAAACACCAACCAAAGAGTGTTAAAAAGAAAAGGCACCTTTAATTCATCACAGTTATGTTTATGGTTGATTTTTGATTGTTATTTTATTTGTTTTATTTGTGTGTAAACTCCTACCCATGAATACTTCATTGATTCAAGGACTTCTCATTCGGTTTTGCTTTACTGATGGAAAACTCTACTATATTGTAAAATGCCTTAAAACGAAATAACAGTCCATGAATAAAACAAATAACCCCTACACCCCCCTTACAATGCTGCCTTTTCCATACACTACCCCCCCACCTCCCCTTCCCTTCCCTTCCCTTTTCAGAATTCGCCATGCTGACACCTATAGACCCATAGTATTGTTATTGCATCCATCTGGTGTTTCTCTAGATTTGGTGGGAAAATGACCAGTCCAGCTCTGACAAGACTTCTCTTTCATACTTCTGATCACAAACGATTCCTTGTTGCCTGTGTACATATATGGTTAACATCTTACTTCGAGGGTCCACCAGCCTTACCCTAAAATTGCTCCTTTCGCCTTAGTTACTTAAGAAGAAGGAAAAATGTCATGAAACATGTAACAAGAAATGAAGCCCCTCGGATTTCCACACTATTAAATTAAACATAATTTAGTAAACTTGAAATAAGACTTTTCTATCTAAATAATTTTAAAAATTTATATTTTAATCATCCAGCATTCAGTTTGATGCTGCATCAAATTTTTTCCACATTTTTTCATTTTTCCATACATTCAGTATATTTGGTGCCACGAGTGCTTGCAAGGTATTCACATTTTTTCTGCAGCTTTTAAGAATATCCGTATAATTGTGAGATAACCTTGAATGAATCAATGAGCAAAAAAACTGGTATGATTAGCTCAGGCATAAACTAATGACCTTGGTAGCATCGGTCTAGTTCGACTTATTTCACTGAAGCGCTATAAGCATTTGAAAGATTTCAACAGCCATCATGAGCTAATCAGTCATGGTTTTCAACATATTGAGACTGTCAGTAAGTCTTCCTGGCTGTTCTATTAATATGTCTGCCCTCCCCCCTATATGTCCAGTGCTAACCTTGAGAAGACCTTTCAAAATCGTTTTGTATCATGCAGGATTATTTTCACTGTTATGTTGATTAGGGTTTCATTTCATACTCAAGGTTGTTTCACTCATGTGAAGGTGCGTCAGCCCAATTGGTTAAGTAAGCAATCCGATATATGTCCATTATTATTGAAAGTATCCGCTGTAGTTTAATCACCAATCCATGACATAATCAGCCATTGGTGATTTTATTACCTGTTAATGACCTATTCCACTATACCTTTAAACAGATTTTACTCAATAGTTAAGCCATTAATACTCTAAATAACTTAATCCACTACAGGACTTAACCCGCTAAATGACTAAGCCCATGACTAATCCTCTAAGTGACTAAGCCTACTAATCCTCTTAAGTGACTAAGCCCACTAATCTTCTTAAGTGACTAAGCCCACTAATCCTCTTAAGTGACTTAACCCGAATATACACAAAGTGACTTAACCCACTAATCCTTTAAGCGACTTAACCCAACAATTATCTCAGTGACTTAACCCACTACACCTTTAAGTGACTTAACTCACTTGTCCTCTAAGGGACTTAACTCACTTGTCCTCTAAGGGACTTAACCCACTTGTCCTCCAAGGGACTTAACCCACTTGTCCTCTAAGGGACTTAACCCACTTGTCCTCTAAGGGACTTAACCCACTAGTCCTCTAAGGTACTTAACCCACTAGTACAACTATAGCAGGTGGGGACAATAAGTTTGTTTGTTTTGTTTGATTGGTGTTTAACGTCGTACTCAAGGGTATTTCACTTACATGACGACGGGCACAAATACAGAACAGCACAAACAAATCTGCTTCTCGTTACCCTTTAGCTCTGTGAACACCAGGGCAACGGAAAACAACCACTTTTCTCGCCTCTTAAGATCGACTGAGGAGTCTGAGGGAGTATTCTGCAGGGCTGTCTCACGGGGCCGGGGACAATAAGAAAGTAAAGACGTTATACCATATTAGTGATTCAAGTCTAGTATTGGTCACTTGTTTGGCTGTTAGTAACTTAATCAGATGATAATCCTCTATTCCTAGCTTAATCTGCTATTGGTGACTCGATCTACTTTAAGTGACTTAATCCACTATAAGTAAAAGATCTGACCTAATCCTATGTTAGTGACTTAATTTACTTTTAGTTATTGGACTGTCTATTTGCGCATTAATCTTATATTGCATGAATGAAATCTGATTTTGGTGATGAAATATTTTATAGTAGTGACCAAATATGATATAATAATAAATAACATAATTGACTTAATCACTTATAAATGATTTAATCTGAGATTATTGACTCAATCTACTACGTTTAATAAATCAACAATCATCAATTAAATGTTCAATAACTGGTGTAATCTGGTTTGAGTGACTTAGTTGTTCATTAGATCTGCTATCACTGATTTATTCACTGTAAGGTATTTAATCAGCTTCATTAGTAACTTTACCTGTCCTGGTACTGTTGCTACAGGTGACCAGCCATTTTCAAAACTTTGCAGACCACATTTCCCAAACTATTTTTTTTTCTGAGCCAGGTCTTTATGAAGGAACAAGCCCCACACAATCAACTATTCTATTATTATATATTTTTTTTTTATGAAATAGTTTAATTAAATAAAAAATAAAAAACAACTACCAGATGTTAACTTTTTTAAGAGGGTGTGTGTTTGGTGAATGTAAGATCTGAAGTAAGCACTACAGCTGTTGATTTGAAGACTATCGCCATATGGTCTCTGTTACCATTTATATCCTGCCAGCCCGTCAAAATACTAGCATATGTTTTGTGTTAGCGCTTTCAATTGCTGGTACAGACTACCAACAGAAGGCTTTCGTGTCCACGCTAAAGATTGAAATCCCTCCTCCTTATAATAAATATGAATGCCACTAGTCTTCTAATTTCTTTCATTTTTACGATGTTCTTCTTGCTTGGCCATCAGCATATTGAAAGAACCAACTCTATACAAAATGGTCATATAAGTGAAGTACCTTTAAGTATGACATGGAACACCAATAAATAAAATAACCTAATTTTTTTTATTTTGAGGCACAAAATTTTAACTATACATGTAAGCTGCAAATTGAGAAAGTTTCAGATTAGTTTTGAATTTCCTGATTTGTTATTTATTCCATTCAATAAAATGGTTTATAAGCAATAGTTTATGTAGAGCATGTTATTCTGCAAACATAAACACAGCAAAATAATTTTGTTCCCCAATAGTTAAATGTTATTGATAGCTTGATTGATTGATAGCTTGATTGATTGATTGATTGATTTGATGTCTAATGCTGTGTTTAAGGATCACATAATCTATTGATCGATTTATTGATTAGTCGTGGGTGGTTGGAGGGAGCTTCATGTTCCCTGGGTGCTCTCAGAGCTAAAGGGGGACAGGAAGATGATCTTTTTGTGACGTCCTGTATTTGTCCTGTTTTTGTTTGTTGCCAGTGGTGTCGATGCTGGTTTCCTTCACCCATTGGACTGGCACGTTGTCGTATAAGTGAAATACCCTTGAGTACGACGTTAAACCCCAATAAAGCAAACAAACAAACATTGATTAGTCAAATGGTCAGTGTCCTTCTCAATGGTCTTTCTCTAGTTTTGTCCTAAACTACCTCTGTGTTTTGCTATGTTTGAACATTTATATTTCTCTGTTGCCTCGTTAGACGGCCCTCTGGCTAAGGGCAGTTTGTTTAAAGGGTAGAAGTTCGATCTTTTCTTAGTATTGGAAGAAGATTCACTTCCCAATGTTAAGAAAACACTTGTTGGCTGTACTTGTGCCAATTATTGTTGCAATTCAATGTTGTCATAGAAGTGAAATAGCCTTTAGCATGGCGTTAAACATCAATCAATCAACCTAGTTACTACATGAAAGCTAAGCATGACAGATATATTTTGACATTAACAACAGAGCTTATCATCAACAGGGTTGTGTCAATAGCAACATTGTAAAATAATTAACAGTATGAAATGTTACATGGGCGTATTACTGCTCTGTTTTAGAAATATTATTTCATGACTTTTAATTAAATTTAAATTAATATCACATGTTTCAGACAGACATTACACAATAGAAATCACATCATGAATCGACTTGTGAGTTTGACCCTTGACCTTTTATATATGAATTGCAACTTTACCCCTCAATTTATTCTAAAATTTATTGAAACATATAATTTTACTGAAATATGTTCCATATTGGCCATTTTTAATTAAATAATATTTAAGTAGCACAGCCTATCCCACATTCACAACATCTGCTAAATAGTATACCGTTCATTTGTAAAAACAACCAAATCTACCTTCTCACAAAGGAGAGTGTGAATGACAATAGTGTTGATTGTCTTTTAGATATTAAAAACCCTTCAATTCAACAGTTGTATTTTATTGGTTTAGACATTTTCAGACCAGCTTTAGATGCTTTTCCCAATAATTCTTCAGCATGTATTGATTACCAAATAATTATAATTCAACAAAAAAAATCATATGATTCTGATTTTGGTACCCTTGTAATTTCTTACAATATTCAGCAAATATTTACCATAACCTGACAACTAAACAACCAACAAATGCTGCCATTAACTTTTTCAAATACTGATAAAAAAAATTAAAAAACAAAAATCAGGTAATGTAAATTTATGTCCAATTTTCTGTTTGTTAATTGCACGGGCACCTAAATCATTAATTGTCAAAGTATAACAAATCTTGTTTAGAAACACATAAATCCTAGCTTATCTGTGCTATTCTATTTTGATATTGCAAGCCCATTCATTGATTTTTTTATTCATCAAATTAAATTATTAATCTCTATCTTCCTATGTGTCAATTCTGATAAGTACAAATTTGGTACTGGTTAAAATATTAAATCGAATGAATGGGTAAAATATTTAAATGTTTGTGTTAATTTTTATATCTGTTACATAACGCTCTACTGTACAGTGGAGAAAATCCGTTTGAAAAAAACACTCTGCAAATGAGATTATAAGCTGACAGATATTTTGTGAGGTTGAATTAAGAGATTACTTTTTGACGTGATAAATTTTTTTACACAGAATTTTTTTTCTTCTTTGTTCAAATGATGAATTCAATTTCAGCTGCAATTTTTTCCCTCTGGTAATTCATTTTTGTGACTTTTTAATAGATTTTTTTTTTATATAGGGTGTACGTAGGTTTGACCTAACACGACGTCAGTGTTTGAGTAGAAGAAAACCACTACGGACTTACTGTGTTAAAATGACAGCCTACAGTGCAGCAGTGTGCTGCAGCCGATTAACTGCACGGAGCCAGTAGAGGGATTTTTTTATCGGAGATCCAACTTAAAATGCCGCATAATTTATACATGGTTGTTTCGCATATTTGAAAGGAATATGAATATAAGGGAATGATGATCACTGATCGTTTTGAGATGGAGCTAGTCGGTTGTGTAACAGGATGTAATGTAGCCCTGTTTTAAAGAGGACAGGAGGGAATTAAACTGGGCAAAGGGTACCCTTATTCTCGTTCTAATGTGGCCAATATACTCTCTGTTTCAGGGGCCCACGGATATGTCTAGTCCAGCAACTGGAGCTGGTAAGTAAAAAAAGTCTCTCATTCACTTCTTTATTTTATCCTTTTTTGTATTCCATTAATGTTATCTTGTGTACTGGAAGAAGAGTTCTCCGTAGCTTGTGTTGGAAATGCTTAAACCTTAACAAGCTGTTCTAGCACCGTGAAAACATCCAACCCTTCACTACACCGAGGCTTGTCGATTTTTTCCCCTGCGTATCCTCACATACGATTATTTGCACGGTTACGTCACTGGGCATGTGCTGCTGCATTCACTGCCCTTATTGTCAGACTATTGTAAAGGCAGCTGTGTAGAGAGAGGAATTCTTTCATGCATTAAACTCCTAATTCAGTTTGTAAGAATGTAATATTAAAATTCGTTTCTGTGTTAGTCTTTATTTTCTAATTATCATGTAAGATCTTCATATAAATTTTGAAATCATTTTTTTTCATTTTTTTTTCCATCAAAATAAAAAACTACTTTAATTTTTTAAAAACATGTTCCCAATTCTTTCATAATAATTTTTTTTCTCCTGCAGCAGAAAAAAATTAAAATTTTCTGCCTTGTAAAAAATAAGGATTTAAAAAAATGCAATTTAAAACAATAATTTTTAAGTTTATGTGGATAACTGTAATACATTTCACAAGATCGTTAAACTGTATGCATTGGAAAATGTCTAAAAACCCTGCTTAATTTTTAATTCCATGCATATTTTTACAGAAGAAAAATTTGTTTACATTGATTTTGATCTGCTTTTTTTTATTTGTATGACTGTATAGAGAAGACAGTGTAGTATTGACATGTTTGAATTATAACCCACACACAACCGGCTAGGTATTATGTAACAAAGCCTTCATACGTTTACCCTAAAAATCAATACTTTCATAAATTTGAATACCTATGAATAAGAATTAGTCTCAAACCAGTTAGCTTGGTTTGTGGCACTATATGCCCATGTATAACATTTATTAGTTTACTTTGTACAAAATGTGCGTGTGGAAATAGTTAATTGCTCTATGGAATTTATTTTTAGGTTTTAAAAATATAATGGTTTGATTTGCCTACATGTTGGGTCTGCTGTACAAATATATGATGGTTTTCATCACTAGCCCAGATTGTATAATTAATATACATTTTCTTCAGTATGTATGAATTCTTGGGTATCTCAACATTTGACATTAAGAATTTAAAAAAAGATAAACAGGAATTCTCTGTTTTTGCTTTTAATTATTCAGGGATTGGAATACTCACATTTTTGGGGCTTAATGTTCAGTATTCTGGTCTACCCTTGGACAACATACCCTCGTTTCTAGTATATTCGGGGGTCATTATTCTCAAGTTTCTAGTGTGTTCACGGGTCAGTATACTCAAGTTTCTAGTATATTCAGAGGTCAGAATACTCAGGTTTCTAGTACATTCAGAGGTCAGAATACTCAAGTTTCTAGTATATTCAGAGGTCTACAATGTATATACTCTTGTCTTGTGTAATAAAAGGTCATTATACTCAAAATTGTAGTATATTCATACTCAGGTTTCTACCATATTCAGGGGTCAGTATACTTAGATGTCCGGTATATTCAGGGGTGTCAGTGAGTATAATCAATTGTCTGATATAGTTAAGGGTGTGTTTACTCAGGTGTCTGGTATATTCAGGGGTCCTTATACTCATTTGTCAGATTTCTTTATAACATATTCAGATTTGTGTACAGTACATTCAAATTTCTGTATAGTACTCCCAGGTTCAGTACACTCATATTTTTGTATAGTATACTAAAAATTAGGCAGTACACTCAGATTTCTGTATAGAATATCCAGATTTGTGTACAGTACACTCATACTTATGTGTAGTACTGGTTTCTGTATAGTATACTAAAATTTATGTATATACTGTCAGGTTCAGTACACTCAGATTTCTGTATAGTATATTCAGATTTGTGTACAGTTCACTCAGATTTATGTATATTATAATCAGATTACTGTATAGTATGCTTCGATTTATGTATATACTTTCAGGTTCAGTACACTCAGATTTCTGTATAGAATGTCAAGATTTGTGTACAGTACACTCATACTTTTGTGTAGTACCGGTATACTCAAATTTCTATATAGTGTACTCAAATTTCTGTATATACTCTCAGGTTAAGTACACTCAAATTTCTGTACAGTATATTCAGATTTGTGTACAATACACTCAGATTTAGGTATAGTATATTGAAATTTCTGAATAACATATTAAAATTTCTGTTTAGTGGATTTAATTTCTGTATAATACATTCAAATTTTTGTACAGTACGTTTGAATTTCAGTATAGGATACTCAGGTCAGTGTATTCGTATTTGTAGTGTGTTAAAGGGTGAAATGCTAAGATTAATGGTGTATTCAATTCTCAGAGCCCTGTTTTATTTGTAATGTTTACTATTATATAACAGATTGTGTTATGGGTATGTTTTGTTGTAGTGTGATATGAAGTAGCTATAGGAAGCAAGATTTTTTAAGCTGGAATTAAGGCAGTGAGTTGAGGCCAACTTGGGTGTAGAAAACTAGGCCAGTGGAACAGTGTTAGGTTTTATTCAGCCCTTACCCTACTCCTTGTTTAGCAGGCCGGCATTATTGAATAACGTCTGGCGGTAGTGCCAGCCTGCATTTTGTAGACATTGTGCATATGCTGTATGAAGAGAAGCTAGTTGCGTCAGGGGCCAGCATATATACACATCACCACAAAAACTCAATACCAGTGAAACTAGACGTTGTGAATGCCGTCGACAATATGGGGAAAAGGAGGTTGTGGAAAAAAACTGGTTGATTAGCTGAGGGTAGAAAAAAATACCCCATAGTCATTAAGATTGTGAGAAGAGCTACTGAGGGCTGTTGATACCATGCTAATCTGCAGCGTGCCTGTTTTACAACCGTTCCATTCTGTGACTGAGAACATTTTAAAATCAATGGGACCTTCCCTCCCTCTCATACCCATGGCGTGTACCTAATTCTACAGGTATGACCTTGTTTTCATTCAAATTAAGCAAGCTTTTTCAGATTTATTTCTTATTTTATTGACACAAAATTTACTTCATTTTTTTTTTTTTTTTTCAAAAAGTTTATTTTTTTTTTCTTCCCCAAATTAGACAAACACCCTTAACTAGGTCAATCTGGATGTTTAAAAGTCTGTTTAAAATAAGCTGGTATGAGTCTGTATATGTGTGAAATGGTTGACAGCAGGCTATGTACACAGTCATTACATAACGTCTGGCGGTAGTCTGACTCAATGAGCTACTCATTTGGCTTTGTCTACATATCATGGTATACAGGGAGAAAGGCACACGTTAGTTGGGTTATGTTCGTTCTTCACATCCCCTATATTTCCTTATAAATCTTTTATTAGTAGATGTTTAACCCTGTGAGTAAGGCTATTTCACTGAAAGGATGGCCATGCAGTCTAAACAATAGTCACACAGACACAGCCATTGGGAAATTAATCTTCCTCTATTGCCTTAACTTAGAACTGGATGAAATTTAACTTTCCACCATTATGGAAACCCTTTTTGGAATACACTGCCTTCATATGAGTGAAGCCCTGTGAGGGAGCGGGTGGGCCATGGCCCTGCAGAATACTCCCTCGGCTTCCTCGGTCGATCGTAAGAGGC
>JAVFBW010159365.1:0-11746 GCA_034783835.1 Mopalia ciliata
TTTGTGTCCGTCGTCATATAAGTTAAATACCCTTGAGTACGACGTTAAACACCAATCAAACAAACAAACAAACAAACATTTTAAAGTTACTTACAATTTGTATTATTATAAAATCCCCTTACTGTTTTAGTTTGACCCACATTTATATATAACCAGCTAGATTTTTCTAACAAGTTCAAAACATTTTGTTGAGGGCAAGAACAAAAGTGATTTTTGCATTCAGTGAAAGTCTCGTCTCCGATTTGTGGCATATGTGTTTGCTCTGGGAATATACAAAAAAACTTCCTTAAAATTCACATAGTAAATGTAGTAGTTTTATCAGTAACTTGTAGAGAGTGATACAGTACTGTTTTATTGAACAATATTGTAAATACAACTAAAATTATAGGTTTGTTTAGGTCTGTGCGTGACGAAGGCAGCTGGTCTGTTGTTCATGAACATCTTGCAATCTCCAAACAGTATGTTTGATTTTCCAATTTTTGGGAATTGTATGGCGATATATATGTATGCCATTAGCTACTTATATAGAATCAAATAATCTGATATAAAATAAATGTGTAGATAACGGTTAAGAGTAAGTAGCCTATTGTAGACCTATGACTGGCTGTTATTAACTGTTATACTGGGCAAGGCGTAGCTAGGGGTAGGCAGCACCGTAAGTATGCGGCTATCGACAGATTATATATTTTCATGATAGAAACGCGTCCTGTGAATTCCTACGAATGCCAGTTAGCTTTTTCAGAAAAATATTGATTTTAAATTAACTTTACTTATTCTATACGTGTATGGAAACCTAGATTAGGTGTAGATCGAGCGCCATGTAGATGACATAACATATTGGCGATGCACTGTCCGACACATCAATGCAGTATACCTAATAGTAGTATCCAGTCAAAAAACGAAAACAAAAAAATATATATATTAAAATAAAAATGTATAAATTTATTCGACGTGGTAAATTTAGTTTATTCACACATAAGAAGAAAGATTTGATATGTTTCGTATGCATACATAAATAACTTTATATGGCCGGAATCGAACCTTGTCCCTCTGGCTGCATGAAAACAATATGCGTTGAAGTATTTTCATGCTGTCCGCTGTGGAGGAGACTACATTGAGCCTGAAATAAAGATTAATCATCATTTGAAAAATGCTGTACATTGCTAGTGCCCACGGTATGTCATGGTTCAGTGGTAAGCGTGCCGGTCTACTGAACCTCTTCGCTGTACCGGTTGCGGAATCGAGTCCCCATGTGGACCTCCTTATAAAATTGAGCCACATGGGGTCACTCTGGCCATCGTGAGTCTGGTTTTTACTATGTTTCCTTCCGGTTTCCCACCTAGAGACAGAGTAAGAGGTGGACAATCCAGCGCTGTATATGAATGAGATCCCCTTGAGTGACGTGAAACTCTAATCAAACAACCAAAGAAACAAACAAATCCCACTTTGGTTGTTTGTTGTTAACTGTTGCGTTGGAAACATGCCATGTCGGCAATGTACCTTTTATAACAATTGCGTTAAATTGCGTTGCAGTAATCTGTTGACAGTACACGGTCATGGTTTTCTTGGTTCTCAGTGAAGGTCCTGCTGGACCCCTTGGTTGATTTTCAGAACACCTGTTGTATTTAGTCTCCTGTGCAGAAGAATATCAATCTCTACCATATATATTTATATATTTTTGGAAAGCTTGAATTATCAGGATTGCATATATGTGAATGTTGTGAAAATCATTCCAATCATTATTTTTACAAATATTACAAAACGAGTAAATGTTAACAGAAAAATATCGATTGCATTTTTCATTATTTATTTCTCGAAATGCAATAACGGTAAGACTCAATAAATTAGTTGACCGAATAGAATTGTCCTCGAACTAGTAAACGGTGCCTCTTTTTTCTGCAATTTTGATTTGAACGATCCCAGTGGATTTTTTGTCTATCCCAACTCGGAAAATCTTATTAAAATGTAAAATACAGCTTTCAGAAAGCCTTTTTTTAAATTAGGACGGACTTATAAAAAATGAGGTACAGTTTACAAGATCGCATTGTGCTCGTTACAACGACGAAAGATTAGAAGTTTGTAACATGAATAGTGTTTTTAGAAATACGCCTTGGAAAATGTAGAGTATGTTTATAAATGAAGTGCTAGAAATAGGCAATTAAAGTTTTGCGACTTCGATACATGATCATGGTGAATCGAAATTATAGGCTCACGTTTAACTGTTTGTAATTCGACTGGCGAATTATTTCTTTTCACCAACATATAGTTTGAATACCTAACTTTTAATCTAAGCGATAAAAAAATTGGCTTATTTTGAGCCCAAGGGCTCAGCAAGACATTCCCTTGGACACGTCATGATACTCTTAACACGTTTCTAACAATTAAACATTTGGCTCTGATCTATGTCGACTATATGAATAAAGAATAAAACTTGAATTACTGGTCAGAACATAGTTTCTGTATATACAATTATATTTTATAAATAGAAAAATAATCTCTATTACACCATCCGAAACTCCAGTAAGGAAGAGTCGACCGGTGAATAATTGTGAGCACGCCTCGAGTAAGTGGAATTCATCTTTGTTACAAACTAAAATGCCTTTTAAAATCAAATAAAATAAAATTTCCTTACATTTAAAGGAAAGCCCTTGATTTCCACTTTTAAATTTAGAATACTACAAGAGTAGTGTTACACCCAAGAACGAAAGTCTCATTTTGACTTCTATTGTTTATACATTTAGTTGCCCTGGTTGTGGTTTTGACTACATCGGTAAGTCCGACAGAAATTTAATTATCAGAGTTAAAGAGCATACACAATTTGGCAACGTTTGTAATTGTTCTGGATTTTAACATGTTTAAGGTATTTTAAGTCTGCCAGATAACTTCAGCAATAAAAAACCTATTGATATGTTTGAAGTAATACTGGCAAATACTGACACAATAGACTCAGCAAGACATTCGTATGTTCTCCTCTTCAAAGAAGCCCTAGCTATAAGAAGATTAAAACCACAGTTAAACTATGGCCTTAAAGCCAGCAAAAAGTTAATCCTGTTTAGATAATTTAATTTTTTTTTAACTCTCTTTGATATGTTTAGTAGCTTTTTTCACATAACACATTGTTCATATGTTAAGCATTGTTTATTGGAGTTTGTTTAATCTGTTAAATGGATACATTTTATTGTAACTGATATGTTAGAATCATATGATTGTTTTTATTGAACACCTATGAATATGTTTCATGTTACCTTTTACATTACTTTCCTGGTTATGGCAAAATAAACCGCCGAAATATTGGAGTCAAAATGAGTCTTTCGTTCTTCGGAGTAACTCTACTCTTGTACCATTTAAAGGGAAAGACAACCATATCGTTCGAGATAAACGGATTATTTTTATTGCATATTTTCAAAGACCACCATCTGTATTGCATTTGCAATCGAATTAGCATAGCCGTTAATTAGTTAATTTATATATTATGACTACCACTGATGAGTTTAACATAGTAAAGTATAGTTACTATACTTTATTAGTTAATTTAAAAAGCGGAACAAACGTCATTGTTGGAAAACACCGTTGTTATATCATCTATCATCGTGGCTGTCGACTGCCCTAGTGGATGCTTTTATATAAAGCCAAAAGTGAGGGTTCCGTCCCCAAGTGAAACAACAAAGACAAACAGCCATGTGTACATATCAACCTGCTACTAAAATCTCATGTAGGCTGAAAGCATGCTAAACGTATGTGTTACTCAAAACAAACGGACACGCTAGTGACCGGTCGTGTTTTCGAACAATGACGTCAGTCCCGCCTGTTAAATTAACTAATTAACGGTTATGCTTACTCGAATGCAAGTGCAATACAGATTACACTTTGCAAATATTTTATAAAAATTTAGATCGAAAAACAGTTGTCTTTCCGAAATATTTGTGTTGAATGTGTTATTAATGAAAAATATCATCATGATAAAGCCACCTAATATAATGCTAACCATAGGTTTATCAAATAAAACTTGTTCTTATCAGAATCGCCCACCTTCACATCCTTGGCTGGCATCGGATGCTTTATTTTTTGTCCATTGAGAGCTGGCGTACGCTATTCCGGAAACCATGAAGCCAATCTAGAAAGTACAGGAGAGGAGGCAGTACACACTCACTTCTCAGTGCCCCTCTCATACAAATACCTGGTGGCTGGAAGGAGCTTCATGTCGTCATGGTGCTGCAGGAAAAAGGAAGCCTGTCTGTTTGGTGATGTCTGTTTTCCTCCTATGTATTTTTCCTGTCTTGTCTTTATTTTTTACCAGTGGCGTCAAGGGTGGTTTCCTTCAATCAGAGCTGGGACGCGGTGAGGGAAATAACATTAAGTAGGATACAGCGTTAAACCCCAATCAACTAAGAATGTATACAAATCCATTCAATATAGATATAAAGAAGGATTTCTATAAAGCCGATGTTTAGTGAGGGTAGAGCACTATAATTCGACGATGGGCATCCCGTCACAATGATAAGTGAGAGTATAGCACGATAATGGGGCGATGGGCAGCCAGTCACAATGAGAAGTGAGAGTATAGCACGATAATGGGGCGATGGGCAGCCAGTCATGGTGATAAGTGAGAGTATAGCACGATAATCCGTCGATGGGCTGCCCGGTCACGATGATAAGTGAGAGTATAGCACGATAATTCGTCGATGGGCAGCCAGTCATGGTGATAAGTGAGAGTATAGCACGATAATCCGTCGATGGGAAGCCAGTCACAATGATAATTGAGAGTATAGCACGATAATGCGGCGATGTGGAGCCCGTCGCGGTGATAGGTGATAGTATAGCGCGATAATGCGGCGATGGGCAGCCCGTCACCATGATAAGTGTGAGTATAGCACGATAATGCGGCGATGGGCAGCCCGTCGCGATGGTAAGTGAGAGTATAGCACGATGATGCGGCGATGATAAGTGAGAGTATAGCACGATAATGCCGCGATTGGCAGCCCCTCACGGTGATAAGTGAGAGTATAGCACGATAATGCGACAATGGGTAGCCAGTCACGATGATTACCGAGAGCATAGCAAGATAATGCAGCGATGGGCAGCCACTCACGGTGATAGGTGAGAGTATAGCAAGATAATGCGGCGATGGGCAGCCAGTCACGGTTATAAGTGTGAGTATAGCACGATAATGCGACAATGGGTAGCCAGTCACGATGATTAGCGAGAGTATAGCACGATAATGCGGCGATGGGCAGCCAGTCACAATGATTAGTGAGAGTATAGCACGATAATACGGCGATGGACAAATGTCAACAGAAAAAAATAGACTGAATTGTTCATGGTTTATTTCCCAAAGTGCAATAACGATAAGACCTAATATATTAGTTGACCGAGTAGAAAAGCCCTTGAACTACTAAACGATGCCTCATTTTTCTTTTCTTTTTTTTTTAATTTTGATTAGAACGATCACAGTGCAAGTCTTATAAAAATGTAAAATACACTTTCAGAAAACATTTTTAAAAAATCAACTTCTAAAAAAAATGAGGCAGCGTTTATTAGATGGCATTGTGCTCATTTTTTAGCTCAAGGCGTCCAACTAAACCTTAAGACTGGTTACAATCAGAACAGATAGACATAAATAGCTAAGGCTCCCCACAGCAGCGGGCACAATGTACTTAACTGAAAATCATAACGCTATTAATAGCTGACGGTTTAATGCTCTGCAATACACGGGAAGCGTTAGCACAATGTATAGGGCTAATTCCTCCGTCTAAGCCCTACGTCCCGCCTATCACAACCCATGGTGAAAGTTGGAAATCGATAAGCCGTTATGGCCGGCCTCAAAAAAACTATTTCTGATTTGTCTCTGATTGTTCCTAGATACACTGAAACCATTGGTATTGAACCTACTTGCAATATTTCTTTTTTTAAGGTTTTCAATCTTATTATTGCAAAGGGAGATAACTTATAGAGTAAGGCGACATATTTTTAGTCTCAAATTTTGCAAGTTGACATTAGACTGAACTCACTGAAGTAAGTGCCCGTGAGGTATGTCTAGTACTCCAAGAACAAGTATGACAAGGGAGATAACTGGTATGTATCAACTGAATGTTATAGTAATCCCCCTTAGTCGCATTTAAAGCGATGCATATAGGTAAAACGGGCTTCATTTCTTGTGTTGAATTATGCTCGTTAATTTTCTAATCCAGTTGTATCCATTTTATTATTTGATCTTAAAAGGTTGGGAATTGGTTATACAACAATCAAATTCATTCATGTGGCCATGCCTTGCTACTTTAATCGCTAAACAGAAGAGCTCCACATATATTGACCAATCAAATATCTTTCTTGTCACACTAGGGGCCCCACATCACGAGAGTCGACTGTTTATTGTTGGGTTTAACTTTGACGGTTCATACATGTTATTAACTGCAACACACAAGTGTTACAACTCACGTGACGTCATGAACGCCACGTCCAAATGACAGCTGTCAGTGGTCGTAAGTTGGTACATATTTGTAACCCTTAGGTGATTTTATAGAATGAAGAGACGATAAGTCGATGCCATATTTAAGTGTGTTTAATGATAACCTTTCAATGGATATAGGGGCTATCATCTCCAGGAGTATCGCTTTAAGCTACAGAGAATCTCTCAAATATATAACCATTCGTTCCTTCTTTGATATTTGATTCTAAGGTATTGACTCGTCGTCTAAGTTGATAGTCATGCTGTGTAGGGCCCATGATAGTTTACTTAACTGTCAAGCAGCTCAAAGTTCAAAGTTCAAAAGTTCAAAGATCTTTATTTCATGTCGGTTTGTTATATACAATAAGCATTAGCCAATATGGCTACTTGTGCGGACGATAACAATAACAAGACAGCGAATTGAAATCACAATGTCATCAATGTACATATATGAAATTCGGCTCAATGACACATTGAAATTTACAGTCCCATCTGCCTCCACAACTGTCCACCAGGCGGAGCCAAAGCCAATACCTTGTGTGACCACCCCTTGCAGTCAGAACTGCGAGACATCGCCTGGGCATGGAACGAATCAATCGTTGGATGTTCCTCTGTGGAATCTTTCCCCACTCTTCATACAACATGTGGAACAGCTGATCAAGGGTCACTGGTTGATTTTGGTGCTGACGCACTCGTCTATCTATTTGGTCCCACAGATGCTCGATAGGGTTCAAATCCGGAGATTTGGAGGGCCATGGGAGGACATTGAAGTTGTTGTTGGCGAGATAGTCAACTGTAGCACATGTGGTGTGGGGTCGAGCATTATCGTGTTGGAATAGCTCCGTCTGTCGGTCGACAAGCGGAAGGACGTGTGGACGGAGAATGTCATCAATGTAGCGATTGGCTGTCACCATGACACTCCATCATTATGTTATAAGAATTGGCAATACATTACATAAATATAAATATTAATTTCAAAGATGCTTTTTTGTTTTCTGAGAGAAGACATTTTGACTACATGGATTCTGACTATGTACTTGGGTGGGCCTACTTCGACAGTTGTTCTGTAGTTTATTTCCAAGTAATAGTTGACTGATTGAATAGCTCCCAAATTTGAAATATTTCAGCATCGACTGTATTACGATGCTCTCCCACTTAATAGCGGAAATTACCTCATGACAAAAATGTATAGTCGATACATGCGAGCCAATATATACATGTCTTATAAACACTCCGGTCAATGATCTGTTGGTAATGTTTCAATATTGTTCGATCTTTCTTTGCTGAGCAGGGATCCGGTTTAACACAAAGGAACTCGATTCGGAATAGTCTGTGGAGGGTATTGACGAATCCATACCGGGGATACAGGAAGGACAGTTAGATCTTGATAAATAACAAAATGGCGGTTAAGTTTCTATGGCTACCAGTGAGTTGGTGAATTCCCTTGGTGACGTCACTCGGGAATCACGGCTGTCTTTTAATAAAAGTCAAGGCGTTTGAATCCTAATTTCTCCATATGTACGCTGATTTTTTTTATTAAGCAAGTTGCAAATCGTTCTGTGGATATTGGACTATTTGTATAGTTTTCAATGTATCAACCATTTGGGAATGTCTTCAACCATTTTAAAGGAATGTGTCAAGTCGAATGAAGCGCCTTTTAGTGTGGAGTCGATGTAATCACTCAATTTGTGTAAAAATTATAATCCGTGGAATGTGCAGCATTGACATGAAATAGAAATAGTCAATCGATATTTTAAAATCCAAGGAATCATTTTTCAATTTCTTTCTGATTATGGTACGAAATAAAGAAACAGAGTTGATGAAATCGAGCGGAATTCTTTGACAAAAAGAAGCTGTCATAAGCAAGCGTCCTCAATTATCAGGGTGTCAAAAAGCCATTGGCTATATGCTATAGTCCTGTCGTCTTTCACAGTATAAGAAAATGACTCTGTCGGTATAATGGTATAAATGAAACACCCATTAATGATGACAAGGGTTATTCCAAATATGCCAAAATACCAAAACATTGTCTCTTTTAAGAGGGATGGAGCAATCCAGTTTAAAATAAGATGGCGCCTTCTAATAACTTTTTATCAGACCTATACTGTTTCATTGTGTAACCGTCAAGTACCATATAGCTTCCCAAGCAGACTGTATTCTGTTTCATTGTGTAACCGTGAAGCACCATCTAGCTTCCCAAGCAGACTGTACCCTGTTTCATTGTGTAACCGTGAAGCACCATCTAGCTTCCCAAGCAGACTGTATCCTGTTTCATTTTGTAACCGTGAAGCACCATCTAGCTTCCCAAGCAGACTGTATCCTGTTTCATTGTGTAACCGTGAAGCACCATCTAGCTTCCCAAGCAGACTGTATCCTGTTTCATTGTGTAACTGTGAAGCACCATCTAGCTTCCCAAGCAGGCTGTAACGTCCTTCTCTGGAGGTCACGTGTCGGAGCAAAAAATCGAACTTCTTAAAAATTTGAATTTGAACATAAAATGGGAAAAAAAATTGATTGAAAAATAAATCAATTTGTTAGTATATTTAACACTTGAAGGAATTGCATTGCTTAACTTGCAGATGAATGAATGCAATTTGCCTGGCCACGGACTACAGAATTTTCGGAATCTGAAAAATATAAATCTTTTATAGTTTTATATTTAATTTAAATACAATCCTTGTTATTTGGTCATGAGGTCATTGCTCTTGAAGTTAACAGAATGGCTGGTAAAATGGAATGGCGGAAAAGCCCGATTCTGAGCTTACGGGCTTTTCCACACATGCCAAAATGCTGTCACTCTTGGAATTAATCAATCATCAAATCTGCTCCAGTGAGATACTACACCAGTCAACTTTATTTGAAGAAATACATTGCCCTGTCAAAATACACTGTTAAACATGGTTTCAAAGCATGCATTGTCTCTTCACCGAGAGTCATTTGACTCTTTAATTATGGTACTGATTGTCCACCCAAGGTAAAAGTAACGCTAAATCTATTGCTTAGTTAGACAACTAACGTCAGCGTCACGGGGCTACATTTTATTTCTCAAATGAAAATAAAGTTTGAATTGACTGTCAGAGAGACAATTTATTTGGTTGTGCTTTTTTGACCACAGATTGTCAACTGATTACTTTGTCTCCTTTTAATAAGGAAAAGTAGCTAGGTTGAAACTAGCACAATGTATGGGGCTAATTCCTCCGTCATTAATAGCTCTACGCCCCGGCTTATCTCACCCCGGCCTATCTCACCCCTTGGGGAAAGTTGAAAATTGATCCGCTGCTATCGCTGGCCTCTCGAAACATATATTTTATTTTTCTCTGAATTTTTTTAGATACACTGAAAGTAATGAAAAAAATCTCTTTTTCTCCAAAAAAATCAGAGAAAAATGGATATAGGGTTTGAGAGGCCGGCGATAGCTGCAGATCAATTTTCAACCTTCACCATGGGTTGAGATAGGCGGGACATAGGGCTAAAACGGAGGAAAAGGCCCTAATCATTGTGCTATGAGGAAACCTGGCATAAAACACCACCACGTTTGCCAGAGTTACATCATCCGAACACATCGTATCTTTATATATAAACTGATAGGGAGATACACTGATAGCTTAACCTTGGTTCGGAAAGATGCGGGAGTGATAGAGGAGGTATAACAGACATACAGCAACAAACACAATCATTTATAATGTATTTTGCTCAGTAGACAAATTAAAGTTATTCCAGTGCTAAGCGATGTCAATGTGATAATGTATGAGACCTACCCTACCATAGGTACTATATATCCCCTAATCACAGATTGGTGAGTGTATAGCTGACCGATGTACAAATGGTTTACGTTTCATCGAATGTGTAATATTTGTTGAAAGCTTACTAACACTGGTCGTTAATAAACTACTGGCTGATTAAACTGACTTATCTGATCCAGACGATTTATACAGAAACGAGAGAATATCTGTAGAGTATGTTTAACGTTTATTTGTTCGATGGTGCCCTCTGACGGCGTTATTGAAACAAGAGCAAGATACATCTGATTAAATAGTTGTGTTATTTTTACTAGGAGTTCTCCACCACCACATTAGCGAAATTCCCTTGTTCCCTGTTCCAGCGGCGTTAAAACACCGATCAACCCATCATAATACGCACATACGACGGAGTACGGCACGCTAACCAATGAATCACGATCAAGGAAGCTTTCTGTAGAATATACGGTTCGAGGTCGCGGGTTTTATCAGGTTTTTTTTTTTAGCTTTTCAACAGTTACCGATAACGAGAAATGCTCATATATGCTTGTCTGTTGTTAAATTTGATATACTGTAGTTATTCCCTTCAAATGAGGAATGTAGATAGAGGAAACCACACCGACGCCTTGCACTGACAATAATCAAAGACAGAAGAGGACACTCACAGAACAATCACAGGACACGATAGATCAGCTTCCTGCTGCGCCTTAGCCCTGAAAATACCAACAAGAAGCCCCTTAAGAAACGCACACTGTGCCATTGGTACGAAAATGTTTAAAGTGAAATTAGTCATGTACAGTAGATTATATCAACAAACGGTCATTAGAGAAATTGGCCTTCAAAATAAAATGACGCTGTCTAATCTTGGCCTTAATTGCGCTTTGAAAAACATGCCCCAAGCGTGCTATTGACAAATATAACTTATTATACTTATACCACAATACACGGAAATATCTACATTTGCCTTCAGTGGAAAAAAAAAACAACATTAAATTTTCCGTATATCGCACTCAACTAAATTAATTTGTTTTAATTCCTGACGTTTTATCGATCTTTGCTTAGTTACGGTTTACCCTGTATATTTTATTGTAGGGAAAGATCAATTTGACTTGCTTTCCCCGGATTCGCTTCTGGGGCCTCCAGTCGATTTGATCATATGAAATATTTGCAATATGCTGGCCAATTATATGCTTGAGTTTTAAGCACCGAATAATTCTACAAATAATTAATGTTTATAATTAAAATGAGGCTCCTAGAAACAACAAAATTCGAATTCTTAGGGTTTTTTTTTTTATAGTTTTGTTTGTTAATCCGGTTATCAGAGGTGACATCATCTTTCTCCGAGGCATTGGAGGCAAGGTGCGAAACAAAATTGCGGTATCAAGCCTCACTTTAATTCCTACCTTGCCGTCACAGAGGCAAAAATCTGAAGTCAGCTGAAGTCTATATGTAGGTGGTAAATCAAAGACGATCAAAACTCCATCTTTGTTTCATCATAAGACTATCTTTATTGTGAGCATTGGTATGGAGGGTAGAATTCAACAGTACATTCCACAAGGTATAA
>JAVFBW010159376.1:0-21266 GCA_034783835.1 Mopalia ciliata
CCCCCAAGGGACCATCATTTCTATAAATGTATAGAAATACCAATATGCAACATTACACATAACACAAAATCTTACGAATTCCAACTACTGATATATATTTCTTCGACATCTATAAGATCTAATCTTATGCTGAATATTTTAACATGTATACACCTCCATAAATAGAACAAGATAAAAGTCTGTAGACAGACCAGCCACCTGGTGAGTAAAACTATTAATCTTTTAACGGTCTCCTTTGGTAAGATAAGTGGCTAACGTGTGACAACATGCCATTAGATGATAAGACAAACTTTAAGTAATTGATTATGTGTCATGACACGATAGCAAATTCTACACGCTCTGTGCAGTTATATTCGGACGCTTCACTAACGCATGATTCACACCTCGACTTGTATACGATACGTCGCTCAGGTGCCATGCATATTCAATTTATCCAGACACGGAATTTAAACGGTTAACGAGGTCTATGGTCATGCGGGATTCCTATCTAAAGTTAACAGTCACAGTATTTGTTCCAATTTCAAATTTGCAAATAGTTTAATTCCGGAATTTAATTGATCTTTTCAGGATGCTTATTAACAAGACCATTGGCAAAATATTTTAAGCACGGAATGGATTTTTATTCCTACGTCGAGACAATGACGCTTAAGATACACCCGGGCCATGTTGTGTTTATTTTTCCATTTCCTGATCTGTGGCAATCGCCGCCCAGACATTGGCAGAAAGTACAGTGCGATGGCCTGGCGTGGGGTACCAGCGTTATCTTAGTCTCGTCCACCTAGAAACTCTCGCGAGAATACGTTACTCTTAAGATAATAAAGCCTAAGTGTCGTAACGTAACGGAACATAAGTGTGGCGTGGCATAGTATAACAATTCATCAAAGAAAATACAACTAAGAACAGCAAAATGCCTATTAATGTTACAAAATTTGTCTTGTGTCAGGGATGCTTTACAAAGCAAATCCGGACACCTGTCAGAGAAAATCTAATTAGTTTTGCCTAAATCCAGATTGATGTCTAGCAATATATAAAGATCAATAAGAGCCGTACATCCTCCAAAACTTGGCTTAGGCCCGATCCTACTTTAGTTATGTGACATATGATAGCCGACTGTTCTCGACTATGTCACAAAATAGTGTGGTCAACTCAAACGATGATGGCCTATATAAATTTCTCGAGGATGGTCTAATTAATGTTGGACATTTACACTCCATACCAGACAAACACTAATGTATATTTAAAAACTTTTGTTGTGGGGTAATAAATAAGTTAATATGATGTAGAACGTCTGGAGAGTGTTGAATGCCTCCACAATGCCAATCGAACAATTTATCAAACATCCTACAACTCATTTTCGCCCCAGTATGAACTATTTGTAATCAGAGCAGTAAAACTCATTGCCGACGATTGCCCAATTTCCACGCAGAACACACGTTTGGTTTATAGCCAAAAGTTCCATCATTTTTCTTAAACATAGATAAACTTGGACTATTTGCCGAAAAGAGCTGGGTGAATGGAAATACACAGGACACCAAACGGTTACGTCTGTTGTATTCACGCAGAACACGAATTGGTCAACTATGACAATGATCGAAATCACTTATTGACTGGATTTTTGAATTGATGTAACTGAAATGTTTCGAGTGTTTAGATGCTAAAGCTGCTGTCCGTTAAAACAGTTTTTAAAATGGCAATGTTATCTCGCGTTACGTACAAAGGAGAATCTATAAAATGGGAGAGGGGAGTATAGATGGGAGAGGGGAGTGTTCATTGCTTCATTCTGCATCAGTGTTGAACTGTTTCGACCAAACAACAGGGGTATTGGATATGTTCCGATTTCCACAGAGATAACGATTTTGGTGGTGACCATACTACTTATTTTTATGACCCGTTTGTACACTAAACTAAACAATGTAACTTATACCCTGCAGTTGTTATATGGGAATCTCTGCAACATATTAAAGCTGAAGTTACCATTGGAACGCTTTCAAGCGTGTTTGATCTCAGATCGCAAATCAATCCCCCCCTTCCCCTCATGACCAATTAAACATATATTATTAACAGTCGAGGTCGACTGTATGTCCAGGTCAATATATACAGAGATACAAAAATCACAATTATGTATCTGAATGGAAAACACCTTAGTTGTTGAGTTTACTGATGTTTATAACCACGGGAGTCTGTACGTACCAGGGATAAATGTTAGTTACACTGCATATTAAATCACTTTACAACCAAAAAAATATATTAAATAATGCATAAACGAGAAACATTATATTTAATTAACTTAATCAATTGGCTAAATTAGCTTTATTTTTTTTCTTTAAACGTCAGCGTTTATATACAATTTGGTTTATATATCTTGTGATGTTTTCGAGATTTGGAATTGTACAGGTTATCAGTGTAGAGAAATGGACAATTAGTATCCGTTCACCCGATTGACCAACAGTCGATCAAATGAATGGCAGAAATCTCTAAAAGGATGAAGACCCATCGATAGGACTCAGCAGAAGTACAAATATAAGTTACTGTAGATAACCATCTATTCTTTTAGGCCAAAGCCATGTTGCTTTGTAGCCTTCTGGCTAAGGGCAGATATTCGGTCTCTACTTTATAGCACTGGGTGATAATTAACTTTCTGATATTATGGAAACACTTCACATTTTTTTTGTGCTAGTGTCAATTAGTGTTGAAATATACCGCTGTCATATAAATGAAATATCCTAAAGCAAGACGTAAAATTCAATCGTTTGATCAATCAATCAATCATTATTTAAACAATCAATCAATCAACCAATCAACCAATCATTAATCTAACAATCAATCAATAATCAATCAATCCATCAACCAATCATCCAATCAATCCGTCAATAAGCAATCAAGAATCAACCAATTATCAATCGATCTATCAATAATCAATCAACTAAATCAGTTATTCTAGGTTGCAATGTACACTATTGTTAGTATCTATGTACATAGCCATTAGCCTTGAGACATGGGCTAAGTTTTGTCAGGTCCATTATATGGCCTGCTATTGTGTACTTGTCGTATTTTATTGAAAGATGGGAAAACAATTTTTGGCTGTATTGCTGATGTTCAACTCTATTAGCCAAACATATGGATGCCAGCTAGGCAAGTCGTCTGAAATGAAGACAGCTTGGAATGAACAGGGTTTATCAGATAACTGAGCCTTGAAAACTTGGAACAAATCAATAGATAGGTCACTTTCGGTTACTGTACTTATTATGTTACACTGCAAAAGTAAAGGTGACATTATCAGAAATCTGAGAAAAAAAAAAATAATTCTTGCCTTTCAAATATATAATTATTGTCTTTTTTTCAATGACTAAATCCTTAAAAGTGAACAATTTAACTCGGATTTTATATGGAGAACACGTGAAGGCAAGAAAATAATAATGAAATAAGGTAAAATAGATTAAAGAAGATTTAATTTAAAAAAGAGTATAGAGTGAAAAAAATGGGAATGGAATAAATCAAAATAAACAACAACCAAACCGTACTTATCACTTTGAACTGACCAGCCCAGATGTAATTGGAATGTCTAATTTAGGTATAGGTCTTTGTTCACAGTGAATAGGAAAGCCAGCAATTTCTTCCGGATCGGAGGATTCTGGGCGAAAATGTCATTACCTAGTACGGAAATAAGTTATAATTGTATATGTCGGTGATTCCATTTTAGGCTACTTTCAAAGTAACATATGTAGCACATACACTTAGTTTAATGCTCACATGTCGTGTTTAAGTATTTTTGAAGAGAAGGATTGAACATTCATTAGAGTATACATTTTTGCTTTTGTCATAACCAGGCTCTTATATACTTACCAAACTATTTAGCTATATAGTTTTTTAACAAAAGTTATAACAACAAAGAGAGGCACTCAAGTGTATTTTATTACAAAGTTCCATGGACACACAGGCACGCGACCTGATATTCAGGTGAAATTACAAACCTGAACTATTCAGGACGTCAAGACCCTCAATGATTTTTAAAGCCTACAGATCTTATCACAAAGCCTGTAAAATCGAAACAATACCCTGGCGTAATTCATGTCGGATAACCACAAATTCTTATGTTCAGCATAAATATGGCAAGTATTGCAAAAGTACTTCTTTTAACTGAATATATATAGTGGCTACTTAGCAAATTTGTTTATTGTACATTTAAATACAAACCTAGGGTTTTTTTTATTGACATTGTTGCTTTTCATCCACCAATGTATCTAAACATCTCAACTATAGGCCTACTTGTTATTCTTGGGACAAAACAAAACATATTGACTGTATTCCCGTCAATTTATTTCTGACCATGGCATCCGTTAATCAAATATTCCTTATTTGGAGAACAAAAAAATAACAAACATAAAGAAACTAAAGGATTAATATATATAATACTGCAAATTATATAAAACATTAAACCAACTGAAAGTTTATTATCATTATTGTACTATCTTTAGTGCTATTAATCTAAAATTTATCTTAAAATAACTAATTTAGTCATAAAAGGAGTTCACTCGGTTCCTTTGGATTAAATCGGACGAAAAGCCCAAACTGAATTCGCTCACAAATATTTCTTTAGTATTCTCGTTACTTTTTGGTAATTTCTTTTTCGCAGGAATCTACAATGAATAGTTTAGATCACATTTATGCTGAACTGTGATTGGTCGGTTTAAACCTGCCAAACGAAATAAATTAGTAAAGATTTAGTGGCTGGGGTTTTCATCAATACTCTGATTGTTCACTCATAAAACAGTGTGTCACAATTTTGCAATTAAAGGGATCCAGCTCCGTCATTACTGGAAATCCAAAACCAGAGTTGCAGTAAGACAAAAAACAGAATCGTCTCAGCCGATGTTTTTCGCTTTGCCCTTGCCCTATGGGATCTCAAGGGCAATAGTCCAACTCGAAGCTCCTTAAACCACCTGAAAGTAGAGCCCGCTGCACACGTGAGGAAGTGGCTGAGCAGCCGACAACAAGAAGCTGTTTACCCCGTATGGGAGGTTTCATCCTCAAGAGGGCGCGAGGAAAATATATTTCATGTTTGGAGGGCTTCACATACAATGGAATGAACAGGTCGCTGCAAACTAGCAAAATAGATAATTTACTATGTTTTTACCGTTTTCTGCCAATTGTGGTAATCTAGGTGACTAGACATTCAGGTCCCATGCGGTAATTAAAATGGCCAGAAAGTGTTCTTTCTCATTAGGTATTGATAGTTCGTACATGTAATTTCATTAACAACTAACGACTCTCTAGATTAGCAAGATTGATAGAGGACAACAATACAGACGTCTCTTTGATCAGAGCGGATTGACGAGAAATTAATCAAGCTTCTTTCACTGGTCATTAATAATGAGGGATTTAGAACCATCGCTTAGTGCTGAAATTAAACAAGTTAAAGGGAAGAGTTTTATGGTGATCGGGACGTGGATTCACAAGTTTTCTTCCTGATTTTCCACCAATTATCGGCAATGCGTAGTCGTAAGATAAGCGAAATACCGTTTCAATACGACTTTAAATATACACAGAGTAACAATATAGCCATATGAATGGGGAACAACAGTTTGTGTGCACAGTCTCTGAAAGAATGATATAAAAAATTTATATTTGACAATTATCAACAATGCTTAGTCTACTAACATTAAATGGCCTTTTAAGGTATTCCCGAATGATTGATACCTAGAAAACGTATAAAAATAGTCCAATATTCACTGAACGATTTGCAACTTATTTCATTAAAAAAATCGGCATACATGTGTAGAAATTGGGATTCGAACATTCGACTTTTTATTAAGAGTCAGCTGTGATTCACTGACGTGACTGGTATATATAGTACCGGACCGCCATTTTGTAATTTCTCATTATCTACAAATATTTCGTGTATCTCCAGTTTGGATTCGTCACTATCCGCCACGATTCGTCATTATCTGCCACATATTGTTCCTTTATTTTACAGATAGTTTATAGTATTATCTTTGAAATTCTGTCGCTTTCAATCTGATTTAAAACCCAAAAGTCAATTAGTAACACTGTAACGATATGTATGTAAATATCCACAGAATAGCTGCTGCTATGCACAGTTTACTCCATATATTATAGCCAATTTATATTCCACATTTGTTTAAAGGTAAACATGCCATGACTGTTACTTCATTTCAATATCCATTTGTTGAGTATTGTGTGTACAGAAAACTATGTGTGTTAAACTTGTCACTTTATAAAAAAAATAAAATTCCAAGCTTTGGTTAAATGAGATTTATGTTACATCTCTTACATCTCTTACTCTACTATATACCCTGTACCGCTCGCGTTAACAATTTGTGCATGGCCTAACCTTACCGTATTAAAAGCAATACCATTTATTCTAAAATGGACATCAGTCTTTAGTCGTTACGTCACAACTCAAAATTTCCGCATAAGATTGTTTTTATGACACCAGAAAGGGTTACATGGGCCAACAGTTATAAGCTGCCTCAAAGTATCATCTTTATGAAGAAAAGAAATAAACGACTTGCATACACATCACGATTTTAAAGCATTTGGGGGCGTTCGTAAATTCGTTAAAACTATTTGGCTGACATAATTGATAAGAAAAAATCAATTCACAGGCTTAAGCAGAATGTTTTTTATAAAATGTTTAAGTAGCCTTTCAATGGAAATGAGCATTTACGAAATATGACAAATAGCTTAAAGACTGTGTGTTGATGCCTACGGAACAGGTAAGGCCTTTGCATTATGTGGGTCCAAGATAACACAAATCGGCTTCCAGGTACATGTCATTGAACTACCAGAAAACGCGTTTATATTTTAACGAATCAGAGTTCTTTTCCGCAAGACCCTTCTTTTTATATCATATTATGATGAGATTTTATTAAAGCTACAGATAGTTAATAATTTTTTATTTATTTGATAGAGGGGAAAACTTCTCTCATAACAGCCATAAGAAAAACCAAACGCGGGTTTCCCCAATAATTTATTTTGGGCACTCTAAACATTTGCATCGATTTCTCGTTAACAGGTAAACGAAATATTCATTAATCGATTGAAAGAGCGATGATTAGGAATTTTCGACAGTTCACTTTTTATTCTAAGTTGGGATTTCAATTTAAGCACGCCTAGTAGATAAAGAGCCACAAAAGCCACCTAGACTACTCACAAACATATAATCAAATTTTATACCGTTTGTTGTTGTAAAGAAACCTGCTTTTACAGCAATTCTCATAATCCTTGCTTTCCACTGAAACTGTTTAAAATGTTGGTACCGTAAGTAAAATATACAGTATTTTCTATGCCATGATGATTTATGGAATTCTTACCGGTAGCAAAACAACAAGCTTTACTCAAATTTAAAAACTAACAAGATAAAAACTTTGTAAAAACAGTGAAGTGCAACTGAATCAATTTTTTTAAAAATTACTTCATTACGGCCATCACAACAAATGTGATATAAAATTTCCACCATCATGAGCGAATAGCAAAGCAACTTCAGCTTTTTGTGGTTTTGCTGTGGTAATTTTCTTCTGTTGGAGTAGATCACTACCATTTTACCAGTTATATGGCGTTAAACGTTAACTGCTCAACGAATCGACGTGTGATGGGCATAGTGCATAAGTATACAAGCTGTAAGTACACTCGCCGCGAGTGTACAGGATGTAAGTGTTGTTTAGTACTAAAACAAGCTAGACTATGTATTGTATTATTAATGAATCGATGTGGGAATGGACACAAGCTGTAATGACACAAGCTGTAAATGTAAACGTTATTATTTTTGTTTAGTCTTAAAGCAAGCCAGAAAAGGCATTGTAATATTTAACATAAAAAAGCAGGTATCAGTTTCTCCATATAAAGACGGTAGAGACGAGCCAATTACATTCGGTGCTTGAAAACCGCCGACTTTACATCCCCAGTGTAAAATAAATCGGACGCCTGATCTAAAACAAATGGATTTCCGTTTCTCATGAGGATTTGTCAATCAAGGTAATCGATATCAATGCTTTTGTTTTTTGCCCAAATTGGAAGACATGCGCTAAGGCAACTTCCTTAGACAAGGCGAGGTACAACTAGATACTCTATTTGTCCTTAAGAAACTTCGTGGAGGCACAAGACTTGCCCAGGGAAAGATGTCATTTACGATGATAATTCCGGGCTTGATTGGTTGATTTTTTCGAATATTTTACTAATATGGACGTGTCGGCTAAAACGGCAAAAAATATCGACTTTATAATAACGAAACTCCAAGGTTGTTGTCATGCTGACATAAATATCATCCATTTATTGTTTATTGAGACAACTTATCACCAATAGTCTAAATAGTATCGGTCACCAGGAAAATTGCGCCATGGCTGAATATACCTGAAGCAAAAGAACAATTTAACGATTTCATATCATCCAAAGCAGGATCTTTAGACATTTCCTGGATAAGAAGGTTATAGCAACAAAGCAAGCACTGATACTGGTTTGATTTCTTATAGATTGAACCTCTTGATGATTATTTATTGTCTCGGTTGACACCTGACTTTTCTTTGGGCTTTGGCTTCATCCCCTCCCAGATAATCACCAGTGCTCCCTCGACGACTAAACAGACATTTAAATAATTCTCTACTTTATTCAACAATAACACCACGTAAAAGGACAATCCACAAAGATCAAGAGTTATCGGACATGATTTGAATTAACGATAACCCAGATTTTTTGAAGACCCTTTTGTTACTAATGTGAATTCTTTTGAGGCTAACGAAGACTTCAGTCAAACAGTAGACGCGAGTAATTGGATGGAAAAACCAAGTGTCTACAGTGTAAATGATAGGATAACGAAGACCGTAATTACAGTCTTTATTTAAGTTACATTAGGGGATTTAGTTAGTCACCAACTTCAGCCAATAGACTCTTATAAATTCAGTAGTTGAACTATTGATCCTGAAGCAGTATATCTCTGGTGTACACTAGTTCCACTGATTTGCCTTGTCCCTGTACTAGCTTGTTAAAATAAACAATATTCTTTGTCCAGCTAATAACAAAGACGTTTCATCACCTAGCCTACATACCAGGCTATCTACTTAGCCTTGGGGCGAACATATTAAAAAACACGCAAAGGGGATTACCAAGCTGTATTAACTTGTCAAAATAAACAACCTTGAAGTTCTTTGTCCAACTAATTACAAGGACGTCTCATCACCTCGCCTAAATATCAGGCTATCTACTTTGTGTGTTTGTAATATGTCCGCCCTACGGATAAGGGCATAATTAAACTGTCGTTGTTGTATACTTAAGGTTTGAAAGTTAGATACAAACCAAATTCAAAACTCCGAAAAAAGACAAGACACACATGCTAAATTCGATGGTCTGTGCCACTCCAGCGAGACGAACTAATTCTTCACTAAACAAAGTGCGCCATTCATACACACTACTTTATGCTGGAACCGTTTGATATTAAGCCTGATTACTCTTGAAAGATTTTTTATTTTTTCATCTCGGGAGAACCCTTTCACACATTGAACTGATTGTCTTTCAGAAAATGTTGCAGATTGAAACCTGGCAAAGAATATATATAATACTGCAAATTATATAAAACATAAACAAACTGAAAGTTTATTATCATTATTGTACTATCTTTAGTGCTATTAATCTAAAATTGATCTTAAAATAACTAATTTAGTCATAAAATGAGTTCACTCGGTTCCTTTGGATTAAATCTGACGAAAAGCCCAAACTGAATTCGCTCACAAATATTTCTTTAGTATTCTCGTTACTTTTTGGTAATTTCTTTTTCGCAGGAATCTACAATGAATAGTTTAGATCACATTTATGCTGAACTGTGATTGGTCGGTTTAAACCTGCCAAACGAAATAAATTAGTAAAGATTTAGTGGCTGGGGTTTTCATCAATACTCTGATTGTTCACTCATAAAACAGTGTGTCACAATTTTGCAATTAAAGGGATCCAGCTCCGTCATTACTGGAAATCCAAAACCAGAGTTGCAGTAAGACAAAAAACAGAATCGTCTCAGCCGATGTTTTTCGCTTTGCCCTTGCCCTATGGGATCTCAAGGGCAATAGTCCAACTCGAAGCTCCTTAAACCACCTGAAAGTAGAGCCCGCTGCACACGTGAGGAAGTGGCTGAGCAGCCGACAACAAGAAGCTGTTTACCCCGTATGGGAGGTTTCATCCTCAAGAGGGCGCGAGGAAAATATATTTCATGTTTGGAGGGCTTCACATACAATGGAATGAACAGGTCGCTGCAAACTAGCAAAATAGATAATTTACTATGTTTTTACCGTTTTCTGCCAATTGTGGTAATCTAGGTGACTAGACATTCAGGTCCCATGCGGTAATTAAAATGGCCAGAAAGTGTTCTTTCTCATTAGGTATTGATAGTTCGTACATGTAATTTCATTAACAACTAACGACTCTCTAGATTAGCAAGATTGATAGAGGACAACAATACAGACGTCTCTTTGATCAGAGCGGATTGACGAGAAATTAATCAAGCTTCTTTCACTGGTCATTAATAATGAGGGATTTAGAACCATCGCTTAGTGCTGAAATTAAACAAGTTAAAGGGAAGAGTTTTATGGTGATCGGGACGTGGATTCACAAGTTTTCTTCCTGATTTTCCACCAATTATCGGCAATGCGTAGTCGTAAGATAAGCGAAATACCGTTTCAATACGACTTTAAATATACACAGAGTAACAATATAGCCATATGAATGGGGAACAACAGTTTGTGTGCACAGTCTCTGAAAGAATGATATAAAAAATTTATATTTGACAATTATCAACAATGCTTAGTCTACTAACATTAAATGGCCTTTTAAGGTATTCCCGAATGATTGATACCTAGAAAACGTATAAAAATAGTCCAATATTCACTGAACGATTTGCAACTTATTTCATTAAAAAAATCGGCATACATGTGTAGAAATTGGGATTCGAACATTCGACTTTTTATTAAGAGTCAGCTGTGATTCACTGACGTGACTGGTATATATAGTACCGGACCGCCATTTTGTAATTTCTCATTATCTACAAATATTTCGTGTATCTCCAGTTTGGATTCGTCACTATCCGCCACGATTCGTCATTATCTGCCACATATTGTTCCTTTATTTTACAGATAGTTTATAGTATTATCTTTGAAATTCTGTCGCTTTCAATCTGATTTAAAACCCAAAAGTCAATTAGTAACACTGTAACGATATGTATGTAAATATCCACAGAATAGCTGCTGCTATGCACAGTTTACTCCATATATTATAGCCAATTTATATTCCACATTTGTTTAAAGGTAAACATGCCATGACTGTTACTTCATTTCAATATCCATTTGTTGAGTATTGTGTGTACAGAAAACTATGTGTGTTAAACTTGTCACTTTATAAAAAAAATAAAATTCCAAGCTTTGGTTAAATGAGATTTATGTTACATCTCTTACATCTCTTACTCTACTATATACCCTGTACCGCTCGCGTTAACAATTTGTGCATGGCCTAACCTTACCGTATTAAAAGCAATACCATTTATTCTAAAATGGACATCAGTCTTTAGTCGTTACGTCACAACTCAAAATTTCCGCATAAGATTGTTTTTATGACACCAGAAAGGGTTACATGGGCCAACAGTTATAAGCTGCCTCAAAGTATCATCTTTATGAAGAAAAGAAATAAACGACTTGCATACACATCACGATTTTAAAGCATTTGGGGGCGTTCGTAAATTCGTTAAAACTATTTGGCTGACATAATTGATAAGAAAAAATCAATTCACAGGCTTAAGCAGAATGTTTTTTATAAAATGTTTAAGTAGCCTTTCAATGGAAATGAGCATTTACGAAATATGACAAATAGCTTAAAGACTGTGTGTTGATGCCTACGGAACAGGTAAGGCCTTTGCATTATGTGGGTCCAAGATAACACAAATCGGCTTCCAGGTACATGTCATTGAACTACCAGAAAACGCGTTTATATTTTAACGAATCAGAGTTCTTTTCCGCAAGACCCTTCTTTTTATATCATATTATGATGAGATTTTATTAAAGCTACAGATAGTTAATAATTTTTTATTTATTTGATAGAGGGGAAAACTTCTCTCATAACAGCCATAAGAAAAACCAAACGCGGGTTTCCCCAATAATTTATTTTGGGCACTCTAAACATTTGCATCGATTTCTCGTTAACAGGTAAACGAAATATTCATTAATCGATTGAAAGAGCGATGATTAGGAATTTTCGACAGTTCACTTTTTATTCTAAGTTGGGATTTCAATTTAAGCACGCCTAGTAGATAAAGAGCCACAAAAGCCACCTAGACTACTCACAAACATATAATCAAATTTTATACCGTTTGTTGTTGTAAAGAAACCTGCTTTTACAGCAATTCTCATAATCCTTGCTTTCCACTGAAACTGTTTAAAATGTTGGTACCGTAAGTAAAATATACAGTATTTTCTATGCCATGATGATTTATGGAATTCTTACCGGTAGCAAAACAACAAGCTTTACTCAAATTTAAAAACTAACAAGATAAAAACTTTGTAAAAACAGTGAAGTGCAACTGAATCAATTTTTTTAAAAATTACTTCATTACGGCCATCACAACAAATGTGATATAAAATTTCCACCATCATGAGCGAATAGCAAAGCAACTTCAGCTTTTTGTGGTTTTGCTGTGGTAATTTTCTTCTGTTGGAGTAGATCACTACCATTTTACCAGTTATATGGCGTTAAACGTTAACTGCTCAACGAATCGACGTGTGATGGGCATAGTGCATAAGTATACAAGCTGTAAGTACACTCGCCGCGAGTGTACAGGATGTAAGTGTTGTTTAGTACTAAAACAAGCTAGACTATGTATTGTATTATTAATGAATCGATGTGGGAATGGACACAAGCTGTAATGACACAAGCTGTAAATGTAAACGTTATTATTTTTGTTTAGTCTTAAAGCAAGCCAGAAAAGGCATTGTAATATTTAACATAAAAAAGCAGGTATCAGTTTCTCCATATAAAGACGGTAGAGACGAGCCAATTACATTCGGTGCTTGAAAACCGCCGACTTTACATCCCCAGTGTAAAATAAATCGGACGCCTGATCTAAAACAAATGGATTTCCGTTTCTCATGAGGATTTGTCAATCAAGGTAATCGATATCAATGCTTTTGTTTTTTGCCCAAATTGGAAGACATGCGCTAAGGCAACTTCCTTAGACAAGGCGAGGTACAACTAGATACTCTATTTGTCCTTAAGAAACTTCGTGGAGGCACAAGACTTGCCCAGGGAAAGATGTCATTTACGATGATAATTCCGGGCTTGATTGGTTGATTTTTTCGAATATTTTACTAATATGGACGTGTCGGCTAAAACGGCAAAAAATATCGACTTTATAATAACGAAACTCCAAGGTTGTTGTCATGCTGACATAAATATCATCCATTTATTGTTTATTGAGACAACTTATCACCAATAGTCTAAATAGTATCGGTCACCAGGAAAATTGCGCCATGGCTGAATATACCTGAAGCAAAAGAACAATTTAACGATTTCATATCATCCAAAGCAGGATCTTTAGACATTTCCTGGATAAGAAGGTTATAGCAACAAAGCAAGCACTGATACTGGTTTGATTTCTTATAGATTGAACCTCTTGATGATTATTTATTGTCTCGGTTGACACCTGACTTTTCTTTGGGCTTTGGCTTCATCCCCTCCCAGATAATCACCAGTGCTCCCTCGACGACTAAACAGACATTTAAATAATTCTCTACTTTATTCAACAATAACACCACGTAAAAGGACAATCCACAAAGATCAAGAGTTATCGGACATGATTTGAATTAACGATAACCCAGATTTTTTGAAGACCCTTTTGTTACTAATGTGAATTCTTTTGAGGCTAACGAAGACTTCAGTCAAACAGTAGACGCGAGTAATTGGATGGAAAAACCAAGTGTCTACAGTGTAAATGATAGGATAACGAAGACCGTAATTACAGTCTTTATTTAAGTTACATTAGGGGATTTAGTTAGTCACCAACTTCAGCCAATAGACTCTTATAAATTCAGTAGTTGAACTATTGATCCTGAAGCAGTATATCTCTGGTGTACACTAGTTCCACTGATTTGCCTTGTCCCTGTACTAACCTGTTAAAATAAACAATCTTCTTTGTCCAACTAATAACAAAGGCGTTTCATCACCTAGCCTACATACCAGGCTATCTACTTAGCCTTGGGGCGAACACATTAAAAAGCATGCAAAGGGCATAACCAAGCTGTATTAACTTGTCAAAATAAACAATCTTGAAGTTCTTTGTCCAACTACTTACAAGGACGTTTCATCACCTCGTTTAAATATCAGGCTATCTACTATGTGTGTGTAATAAGTCCCCCCTACGGATAAGGGCATAATTAAACTGTCGTTGTTGTATACTTAAGGTTTGGAAGTTAGATGCAAACCAAATTCAAAACTGCGAAAAACGACAAGACACACATGTTAAATTCGATGATCTGTGCCACTCCAGCGCGGCGAGCTAATTCTTCACTGTACAAAGTGCGCCATTCATACACACTACTTTATGCTGGAACCGTTTGATATTAAGTCTGATTACTCTTGAAAGATTTTTTATTTTTTCATTTCAGGAGAACCCTTTCACACATTGAACTGATTGTCTTTCAGAAAATGTTGCAGATTGAAACCCGGCAAGGAATATATCCCGCGAGATTTACCGGTGGCGATATGGGACCTGTCTTTTGATGGCTGTGGGTTCAATTCACGAAAAAAAAACACGACCAAAATGGCATGCCCAAATGGATTTTGTTCTCAAAAGACCCTGTTCTGGTCATCCTCGGAAAAAAACTTATTTTTGTCAGCGCATACAAACAAACTAATTTGTGTCTAAAAGTATCCACTTAAAGGACAACCCTGATTGCACCCCTTAATGTAGCTGTACAACTTGCCATAGTAAAGATTTTAAATTCTCTGAAATAATGGTTTATTTCCGACGGTTTCAATATGTTGGAATAAAGCAACGAAAAAAGTACATAGGCCGATTTTATTTGTCATAGGCCGGAGCTGTAAATGATAATTTATTGTTACGGCGGACACCTGGCTTTTCTTTGAGCTTTGGGTTCCCCTCCTCTCAGATAATCCCCAATGTTCCCTCGACTACTACACACATATTTAAATAAGTCTCTACTTTACTCTACTAACAATCACACCACATGAACGGATAATCCTTAGCTCCAGAGTTGTCGAACATAATTGGAATTTGAGATTACACAGATTTTTTTGTAAGACATTTTGTTCTTAATTTTAAATTCTTTGGGGGTTAACGAGGGTTTAAGTCTAACCCAGTCAGAAAAAATGAAAGTACTTGGATGGAAAACGGAGTGTGTACGGTGTAGATGATAAGGAAATGAAGAGCGTGATTAGAGTTTTTGTTTAAAGTACATAAGGGGATTTAGTTAACCACCATCGCTAGCCAATATAGTATAATAATCCAGTACTTTAACTTTCGATCCCGAAGCACACATCAGATCTCCATCGATTTTGCACAACGTATAAAGCAATCCCGGGTGTAAATTAGTATAGCTCTTTTGTCGTGATTTTGTACTAACTTGTTAAACTAAACCACATTCTGTGTCCATCCCATTACAAAGACGTCTTGTAACCACATCTAAGTATCAGGCTATATAGCTTGCCTGTTTCTAATAAACTCAGTCAAAAAAGAAAGTTCATACTCGTTTGGAAGACGATAAGTTGAACATACAAGAAAAGTGGTTTTAAGTTATGATTAAATTGCATTTTGTACCCATTAAGGACAGTGTACCATAAAAATCATAATGTAACCAGTTCCACCGGAAATGTTAGGGAAATGTAAGAGAGTAAAAATGGTAAGTTACAACTTGATTAAAGCATGTCAATAGCGCCTATGCCCTCCATGAGCGTTCAAAACTGCGACGCAGCATCTCCTCATGGATTGAATGATGTGTCTGAACACAGCTTGGGGGATGCGTCGCCATAATTGAACCAACATGGAACCATGTTACTGCAAATTCTGGGGAGGGTTCGTTACATGACGGAGTCTTCATTCCAACACATCCCATATTTGCTCTATAGGATTAAGTTCGGGGTACCTTGAGGGGCACTCCATGACATTGATGCCTGCATTCCTAACACAATTTTGCGTTAAATGGATCGAATGAGGTCTGGTATTATTGGAATGTGTTGGAATGTCAGACCTGGGCCATGAGCTGCCATGAATGGCAAAAGCTCTGGAATCAGCACTTGGTTTCTGTATTCTGTAGCAGTTAGGTTTCCTTGAACGACCATCAGTCGGGAACGGACAGGACCATTATTAAAAGGCACCCCAAACCATAACACTACCGCTCCCATAACTTTCCACTTCCTGCACACAACGCTGAGCGTTCCGTTCACCGCGTCTCCTCCAAACTATAACTCTCCCATCGGCGAAGTGCAAAGCGAATCTGGATTCGTCACTAAAAACCACCATATTTCGATCACCATATCAGATGTCAAACGTAGCATACCCGTACGAGGTCGGTCTGCTGAGGTGCCAGTTTGTTGGAGACGTGTCGGAAGATCATGAATTGTCCGTCGACTACATCCCATAACCTTGACAACGTGAGTGACCGACGTTCCTCTATTCAGCATGCCAATGGCACGTTCAAGTTGAATGTTTGACAGTCGTGGCATTGCAAATCAACGGATAATTTACTGTAAAAACTTGTTTTCCGAGATGTCGCACTACTGTGCTAACGTGGGCTCAATTGCACGGGTCTCATAAGGTCACGTGACTAGGAACACAAGGTAACATGTTTTATCATTGATGTATGCTCGCACAAACTGCATGCTTGTGCACGTCGGTCGGTGGGACAGTCAAATTATCAATCATTAATCAATCAAACAATCAATCAGTTACTACACTAGTCATCCATCAAAACATGTTAAGAGTTTACTCTACTTTGTGAAACTACATTGGGAATAGTTCTAACTTACCGGTTTCTAATAGGTTCGCCCTAAGGGGTGAGTGTTTTAAACAAAGTCAAACCGTCCCTACTGTGTACTGGAGAAACATAGACTTCCTGGCAGAGGCTGTTTTTATAATGAGGCTAATGTGGCAGCTTACACTACACCACCGTCTAATATGTGAAATCCCTTTTGTGTCAAAATAGCCATGTACGAATCATATATTGATGGTTTGCAATATTTTGGGACAAATTCAAGGGACGAATAGTATATGTATTTTTTCTCGAGACACCTAAGGAATAGACTTAAGGAATTCCCTATACCTTAAGTTAAATAGTTAAGACCATTGGGTTAAAACCATGTTTCACTATACAAAGTGTGCCATATAATCAACTTTCTGTATGCCTTTTGATATTAAGCCTTAAAGTCCTTGTAACTTTATTTTCGCTATTTCAGGATAATACATTTCTATTGTGTTCTATTCTAGTTCAGAAAATGTTGTATGTAGACACCTGTCCTGGATTCAAAACCCCAGCGTTTACTGCTGGCGATTCGGTGCCAGTCTCTGATGAATGCGTGTTTCCATTTGCAAATTTCAAATAACTAAATAATTGTTAATATTCATAACTAAAAGATTCTTTCAAGTCTTAAAATTTCTTAAAACTGTTTCCCTTATTTGATGCGATAACCGTCTCAAACTAGAATTTGTTGATTGCGTTTATTTATAAATCAAGCTTAGTGCAGATATAATAAGTCGACATTAACTCTATCAAGAAGATAATGTAGGCTATTATGGAAAGGCGGACATGTTCGAACTATAGATATTTCAAATAAATTTTTAAACATAAATACAAAACAAACAAAAAACTAACCTAAAAATGTTCATTTTACAATGTCGTGTGCAAATGACTGGAAGAAAGTTGTTAAATATGTGTGTACAATTTTGTCTTAAAGTTGAACCGGCCGTTTGAAAGACGACTGATTGATTGATTAGTGCTTTACGCCATGCTTAAGGGTATTTCACGTATATGAGGGCAATGTATTCCAACTGGCCCATGCTCAACCAAGGCGTGCAGCGTCTCGGAATATAATGCTGGGAAGGTATTTTCCTCCAATGCTAAGTAAAGACAGTATTGCTATTCTTCAAACAAACTAACCTTAGACAGAGGGCGTTTTAAAGACGAATAGTACTTCAGATCTCATTTGAGATAATGTCATTATTTTTAATAGACCATTAAAACGGCCCTACTTTATAATAAACACATTTCTTCGGAGAATGTATATGTCAAACAACTTGACATTTCTTGTAAAATACTTATGTTCTACTTGACTGTAAAGTCTCAAAGACAAAAAGCGATTACAGTTCTGCTCTAATGTAACCCAATTACAAATAATAACCCATTAAAACCGCTCTACTTTATCAACTGAAACAAGCCAGTAATCTTTGGGTGGATGTTGTGTGTTAGAAAATTCATCGGTACACGTTGCTATTAAAATTAATCATCACTATGTCCTTATATAGAAACCTAGCCTTTGGCAAGGTTATATTTGCCTGCTGTTTTTCTGGCGTTAATAAACCAGGTGTTCCGTATATTGTGAACTTTGATTTTGACAGAGTATTATATAACAAATAATGTGTGTACCTTTGAGGCTTTTATTCTGTTTTAAGATTCTGTGTGTCTAGAATGGATGTATGTAAATCAAATAACCATTTATACAGCTCTTTGTTTAACGCGACATGAAAACAAGTTTAGGAAACTTCCATTTAATGTCAAAGTAATGAAGACATTGACATGAATTTAAGATTTAAGATTTCCCAGGTTTTTTAGTAAGCCATTTTTTTTATTTATTGTGAATTCCTTGCATGTTAACGAGGGCTTAGGTCAAGCCCGGTCACAGTAGATGAAAGTAACTGGATGGAAAAACCAAATGTCTACAGTGTATATCATAGGATAATGAAGAGCGTAATTACACGAAAAAAATCTGTGATCTGTATTTATTCCAGATATCTTTTGTATTTCACAAATTTACTTTGTATCCAGTTTCTGGTGAATAAAACATCAACGTCAACAACCAAAAGCAGTTCTTAATCTGTAAAACATGGCCTTTGTCGCTATAGCAATTTGTTTCGGAGAACAATGGGGTCTTCAGCTAATGGTCAATTCTCAGTCAACAGCTAAACCCATGTTTGAATAATTTCCCACTTAACACGTCAGTAGCTGTTTCTGAGAAACCCTTTTATCAAGAGTTATTGGGCATGAGTTGAATCTAAGATAACACGGTCCCGGTCTAAACTGGACAAATTTGAAATGTTGGCTTCATTAAATGGATCTTTAACAGGTATTCGGAATCCACTGAGATGGTAACTGCCAAGTTAATCTGCCAGCATCACACATTGGTTCATTGTGGATACAGGAATTTAAAATGTTGGCTTTCTTAAACACGCAATAAACCACAAGGTATTCCATAGTTAATAGTTATAACCTAACGGCACCCGTCATTGGTTCTTTGTGGACACCTACACAAGAACAGAGCACGTCATGTTGCTGTCTGTTAGGGAGTCGCAAAAGGACATCCATCTGAGTTAGAAATTTACCAACTTGATAAATTGATGAACACAAAGCAATCTTTATTTTAAATTGTGCTGGAATATCATTTATGGATTTGCTGATAACTGTGTAACAGGTTCCAAGTTCATGTGTTTATTGTCCAATATCTCAATGTAGTTTGGCTTCTTTTCGCTGGTTTGCCTTTAAATGGCTGATGTAGTGAAAAGAGCCTGTCTGTGCAATATTTTTTTGCTTGCATGTCTGGAATTCTTTCCACATAAAATCTAGATTACTTTCTTGTACCGTGTCACTTCCGGAGTGTATTTTCTAAACGTACTTTCTCATAGTCTCTTTACTTTCCATTTGCGCCGTTATAAATATAAGTTCACAGACATAACGTCGTACCAGGGAAAAGGATAAGGCTCTACCATTGGTGTCAATCAATGACACGATGCGAAACAAAGATGTCACAAACGATCAAGATTGCGTAGTTGGCCCTTAGATCTGTTTTCACAAGGGCATCAGGAAGTTTAAAATAAAAACTTTGTCTAAAACACATATTATACGGACAGCTTAGCATCGGTACTAAACAGGCTATACTCAACTTCGGCTACCTTGAAAATCGCGCTGATCTCTTGAATTACCTAGTGCATAAGCTCAATCTAGAGCCTTCAGCTATAGTGTAAAGTCGATCCTTGAACATTTCCTTGTTAAGATCTTTATAGCGACAAAACAAACACATATGCTGATTTGAATTGTTTTAGGTCAGAGATCGAGAATATTATTTATTGTCTCGGCTGACACCTGGCTTTTGTTTGAGCTTCGGCTTCCTCTCCTCAGATAATCACCAGTGCTCTCTCGAACACTAAACACACGTTTAAATAATGTTCTACTTTACTACCCAGTAACGACATGGTAACCAGTAATCCGTAAACCAAGAGTTATTGAACAGGATCCGAATTAACGATAACCCAGATTTTTGTAAGCTCTTTTGTTACTAATTTAACATTCTTTTGGGGTTGACAAGGGCTTAAGTCAAACATGGTGACAGACAGAAGAGAAAGTAATTGGATGGAAAAATCGAGTGTCTACCGTGTATATGATAAGGTAATGAACAGCGTGCTTACAGTCTTTGTTTAAAGCACCTTTTAGGGGATTTAGTTAACTACCATCTTCAGTCCAAGTACAATCAACTCGGTACTTGAACTCTTGGTCCCGGCGAGTGATGGCAGATCTCCATCGATTTTTCACAACGTACAAAGCCATCTCGATTGTAAAATAGTAACGCTGCTTAATTTGTCATGTCACTAACTTGTAAAGGTAAACAACCTTCTATGTCCGACGAATTTCAATCACCAAGCCGAGCACCTGTCTACCTTGCCTATTTCTAATATGTTCTTCATACGGCTTTAGTGTTTGGTGAGGGTTTTATGCGCAATCAACTGTCTTAACTGTGTAGGCCTATTGTAGAAACATAGACTTCCTGGCAGAGAGCCGTTTCTATAATAATGTTCATATTGCTGTTTACGGTACACCGCTTCCGCCGTATGTTTAAAATCTCTCTTGTGTCAAATAATCTCTGCACGAGTCATATATATATGGTTTGCAATATGCTTGCACAAATTCAGAGGACATATACATGTAATAGAGTAAGGTGACTACTCCAAAGAAAGATGAAAAATTCATATTGACTCAATATTTCGGTTTATTATCAAACCA
>JAVFBW010159377.1:0-11746 GCA_034783835.1 Mopalia ciliata
CGGCTACCGAGTCCCAATCCACAAGTTCTTCCCCTAGTGTCAGTGTTACGCAAACAACAGTAACAACCGCCGGCTCAGTCCCGTCTGACACGACCACTCAGTCCACAGCTACCGAGTCCCAATCCACAAGTTCTTCCCCTAGCACCAGTCTTACGCAAACAACGACAGCATCGGCCTCAACCTCCGCCTCAGTCCCGCCTGACACGACCGCTCAGTCCACGGCTACCGAGTCCCAATCCACAAGTTCTTCCAGCTCCACGGATACGACGAAGCCGGACACATCAGTAACACAAACTACACAAGCTACGACTGAGATAACAGGTGTGTGGTGTTATCAGTATGTTTGTGTGATTTATGAGCGTTCTACAATATACTTTATACAGTTGTGCTCATATGACCCACCAGCCTTATCAATCTATCAACCAATCAATTAATTTAAGAAGGCCAGTAGTATCAAAGCATCAAAATGAAGAAAACAAACACAGTACATTACAACTAGCACACAAATCGGAATTCACATGTAATTATTTTTCTTGTCTGCATAGTAAGTGTGAAGTTAATAATAAAAGTTTTGTCATGCAGTTATGATTTTGTGTGAATAAGATCGAATATGCCTTATTAGAAGGATTAGGAATTGATTGGTGTGAAGGTTCCTTCTGCAGGGTATATCGCCATATCTGTGGCGGAAAATTGGGAAGAAACATCTTCCGGCGGTCCGAAATTGATATATTGATATAAATTTGGATTGGTAAATATAAAAAAATAAAAACCCAGCTAACTTTTAGTCTTATTCTTGTTTCAGACTCTCTCTTCGGTTGTTTTTCCTGTCGAAACATTCACGATCCACGTACCTGTCAGACTGTTAAAACATGTCCTCACCGGGATGATGTAAAATATTCTCCGTCACTTTTTTTGTTATATGAACATAAATCCAGCTCAATTTGAGCTCCAACTTCAATATTTTTGGCAATTTTGTTCGGGGCATACAGGTTATTGAACAATTATTTAAAATGTAAAGTGTGTCTAAACTGAACAACGGTTAAGGTCACCGGTTCAATATGTTGAAATAGCATGTCACGACTAACTTACGTAATTTAAATTAGTTCTTGTATGTTGACAGTTCAAACTGCTTCTATTTTACTTATATCGTGGATATTTTTAGCTGACTCCCAATGATCATTGGCAATTTTCTCTTTTATTATGCCAGTTTTGTTAGCCTCGATATTTAGTTAACCTGTTGAATGATATGCAATTGAATATATAGTACAACTAGTAATCCTGAAAACGCTTTTAGGACAAAAATATTTTACAAGTTGCTGTTACTTTGACTAATTTCGAGTATCTCTGTATCACTCCCGCTGTTTTGTAGGTTTTGCTGCGTATTTATCAATCTCTGTTTCTTTTTATCACCCACAGGCTTGTTACGTTAAGCGAACCATGGCGCACAATGGGGCACAGAAATACAACATGGGATGTACAGAGCTTCGTGTAAGTTGACACGAAATTATTTTCTTTACTTAAATTATTAAATAGATGAAATCAAAGAATTTCTCATCACCACGCCCTTTAATCATAATAACAACTTAACGTTAACAAGTTTATTTAGATGTTGAGTGTGAACTGATCAGCTCCAAGCGCAGCGAGAGGAGGGCATTCGGGCATTATATGGCATTGATGATCTTCCGTAGAGTTCTACGACTATCCGACAGAATCATATCTTTTCGGCAGTTTTACACTAGGCGTCACCTGTCTTTTGTTTAGTATCCTTTTTCTGTTGTTTTGTTTTGTTATGGCAGGAGCAATGTTGTTGATGTAATAGTTGTTGTTGTTGCTGCTACTGTTGTTGTTTCTCCATTTATTTTCTGCTCTTTTTTACCTCTTTTTTTTTTCCCCCCTTTCTTTTACCTCATTTCTGTATCAGTGAGTTATCTTTATCGAAAAAAAGTAATTTGTCACATGGTTGTTATTTATTAGCATTGCAGAAATACCTCCCATGCGTATGATTTGTGTTGTACGGAGAACAACTGTAACGCCGACTTGCTCGCAGGTAAGTTTTTTTGTCTTTTAATTAGTATAGATTCTATGAGACTGCGGAAGCCAGAGGGAATTTCCAGATGACTACTGTGAAAATCGTTGCAATGTTAGCGTGTTTGAAACATTTATATTCATCTACTAGTTCTTGTAACTTGATTGGATTTGTTTTGAGGATAACACAATATATTAAGTTTGTCTAGAAAGTTAGCGAAGCAAACCTTAGGATCAACTATAAAATAGTACTTTGGGGCAGCATCAAAATTCCACTGAAAAAATGTTCAGTCCGAGGTGGATTAAACCAGTTAGCAAAATAAGCACGCGTTTAGAGCATCAAAGGAATGAGGGGCAACACAAAGAAACAAAAATAAGCATTATTCTCAACCTTCCCATGCGTTTTATTTTGAATTACATAAATATTGGGGCAGCAAAATCTTTGTGGAGTAAAGTTTCGCATGGTTATTCTCAGCATATCGAGAAGATGGGTGATCACCACATACAATACGTGGGTTTCTAATTATGACGTTTTAACAATAGAATGACATCCCTTTGATAAATAACGTTATCGGTTTATGGCAAGGGAGGGCTAATCCACGATTCTTAACATGGACTGTAGAGGGAATATTGCAAATTAACAAGTTAATTCATACAACTAAATCAATTCCTTTTTCCCATAGCTTAAAAGTATATTTTTTTGCAAAAGTTAGTTTTAAAGCTATATTTTCCTGAACATAAACAATCCGCAATGTTAAAGTATAGACAGGCTGCCCTACGGTGCCATAAAGTGGCAACGTCATTTCACAAAGGGACGTCACTCTGTTGTCGTTACGTCATAACTAAAAACATCCGTACTGGCTGAATCAAAGACCTCAAGAATTATATAATGACCTTAAATGTTTTCCAGTTCACTTTTAAATCTACAAGTGGCTTCGCTGCGTTCAATCCTGTTTTTGTTTTAGCTATATTGCAATAGCAGGAAAATTTTATATTATCGTAAAAGATTCCATACACCGCGATGTGGGTAAATAAACTATGAATATTTATCATTAGAAATTTGCTGTGTTTTTAAGATAATCGGCTATTTATATAACTCTGTTTAGATAGTAAGGTATATTAACGTAAGCACTCGATTTGCCAGTCAGATTTCCAATCGAACCGCTCTCTGGCTACCGGCAGTTTGTTTGTAGAGTAACAATACTGTATTTACTTAGCACAGGAGTAACATTAACTTTCTGGAACCGATTCACATGTTGGTGTAAATTATTGTTGGAATACACAGCTGCCATAGAAGTGATTTCACTTCAAGCACGGCGTTAAACACCAATCAATCAATCAAACCATGCAACTTGAATGTGATCCCATACTTGTTTTCTGTTTTAGAGCCTATAGTTTCTTGCAACACGTGTCATCAGGACACAGGGTCTGGTAAATGTACAGATACCGTCATCTGTTTGGAAGGAGAGGTCGGTATACTTACTCTGTTATCCAGTTGTTAAATTTTGAATCGGTTTCGATCCTGAAACACGCGTTATTTTTACATCTTCATGCCTGCGGCTATATGGAGGCTAATTCTGACGCGATTACAATCCTAATTTTTTTTCAAGGCCTTTTTCCATAAAGTTGTTAATGTCTTATCGGGTTGTGGACAAGTCGCATCTTCGTCGTGCGAAGGTAGAAAAACAGGTAGATAAAAAATGAGCTTAGTGAAAACAATGATGTCATACCATTTACATGATAGACCTTTGGAGTGGTGTAGCTAGCTTACATAGACTAGTAATCAGTTTACAGCCATTAATGCCAACTACATATTATTAACACGTTTCCTTAAAAACAATAAACCGTGTATGCCAGCTACATATTTTTAAAAGATCTAACATGACTTTCCCATAGTTTACACTTAATTATAAGCCAACTACAATTTTGCTAGAAAATTTAACGTTTATTATCTGGCAATACTTAACAATCCTAGTTAACATTCACGTCTCGTAATACCCATTTATTTATTTATTTTTTTTTTTCATATTTTATTTTCAGACGTGTTATTCTAGATCGGGGCTATATGAAGGAGTTTTTGAGTTGCATGATTACGGATGTCTCCCAAAAGAAGTTCGTACATTATAATGTTAATGTTTTTTTTCTATTTAATTTATTTTTATTCCAACATTTATAAAAATGTTTTCCTTACTGTATTCTCATCCCTAAGCTACTTAGATTTTTTTTTTTTTTTGTCTTTTAGAAAGTGGAGATTAACAGTATTTTGTTTTTTTGGGATAACACTTTCTTAGTTTGAACAGATCTTAGTTTAGAAAATATAGGCACGGAATCGCAAGCAGTAACTGCCGCCCCCTAGACCACTCAGCCACCCAGCCTTCTAGTTTAAACCTGCAAATTTTTCTGAACTAGATTCTGGTGTCTATAGATAGACATTGATATTGGCCAGCTAATATAGTTTTTTCCCATGCGAAAAGTCATTTATATGAGAATTTAGTAAGAAATTTATAGCATCATATTTGATAAATAAATTACTCAATTATTGAAGACCAGTCAATCAAAAAGTAGGTTGGCAACACAGTAAATTACCTCATCAACCTTTTTGACTCATCAATGAAGTTCCTCATTAACTGACCTTTGAACTCTTACAGGACTGTAGCCCTGATGCTGACCGCTACCCTCCCAAGGGTGATTACCAAGAGAGCTGTATATCATGTTGTGAGGGAGATCACTGTAATAAGCCAGGAATCTGTAATGTTACGGGTAAATTTATATCCTAACCAATCTTTTATTACATAAATGGAGCTGTATCTACATTTTCCTGTTGATAAATGGACTGGAAATGGTCATAATTTATTAAGTGATCGCTAAAATCTTTCCATGGAGGGCAACACAACAGTCGCACCTGCTGTTTTAACTGCATTTCTTCAACAGTACCGTATACATATTGAATAGCTCTATGTAAACCTTGTGCTATTTGATTATTTTAATTTCATAGTTAAATTCTTTATATCATACTTTTTTAATTAACCCCGGTTTCTGCTCTTAATTAAAATTATCTTGAGATAAAGTTTAAGCCCCATTCTACAAAAATACATTTTTATTATCATTTTAACATGGCTTTATCTTGGTTTTCTATAAATACTTAGCACGTTATTAAAAGCTTTTGGCATTTGGGGAAGCATAATAGTCAATTCCTATAGATTTTGAGTGTTTGTCATTCGCAAAAAAGTTTTATCGTACCATAATAGTTCTATCTTGGTCAGGTTTAGAGATATTATAGCATATCATTTATCGCTTTACAGGCAATTCAACGCTGCTTTCAAATATACAAATAACTTTGATACTTAACAAAATAAATCAAAATACATATGGCCTTATCTTGTGTTCTTACTCTGTAACAGTTCCTGACATTCGTCGGTGTCTAAGCTGTATAGGAGCGGATAAGCCAGAAGACTGTAAAACATCGGTTCTCTGTCCTTCAGGCGAGGTAAAATAATCCAAATTTTTTCCAATCGGTTTCCGTAATTAAAAGCAACATAGTATCCAATTTTCCTAAATATATTGCACATACGTTTAATCAGGGCCGTTAATTAATGAAAGTTGTGTCAAACATAACATTAATATTTTTTGCAGGGGTGTTATTATTTCCGACAGTTACGGAATGGAAAGCTAGTCCACGACTTTGGTTGTTCCACCAGCCAGGTAAGCATATCATTTTAGGCAGAACAAATTTAAACATTAGTCCAGGATTTCACTTTTATTTCGCACTTTAAGATTATAAATCTATTCTCATTAGCCTTTTAAACCAAGAGAGCTAGGGTAGATGAACAATAACCTAACGGTCTGTAAATATTGTATCCCATGGAAAGAAAAAAAATCTGACACCATCAGTCTGCTTACGACTGCAACACTAGAAATCAATAACTATAATAAAAAACAAAATTCACCACTATAATTAATGATCTATGAACTTTCATTCGCGTCATCTTTTAAAGTAATCTAGTTAAATGTTGGCATCATATTGGGACTAAACGCAAAAACAGTTCTGATAAACTGCCAAATCCTCCACTTTGCCGGGATGAGAAGAAAAGCATAGCACAGACCTTCGTTTCAAAAGATGGTGGCGGATGAGGTGTTCAAATACCGAGGAGCGGATTAGCCAGTATACATGCCCACTGAGAGGGGGCGGCACCCCAGGGTACATCAGCTTGGGAGCCCCAAAAACCAAACAGGAAAAAAACGAAGGTGTATCTTTTGGAAGGCAAACAAAATAAAATGCATGCTTTCTGTTTTCACCAGTCACAGGAGTCCTTGAAATAGGTAACTAAAGTTTTTCTTTCAAATGGTTTCGATGATTAAAAATAGCATGGTGTGTTGTCATTGGACAAATCCCTTTATTTTGTCTCCTCAAACTGAAGAAGTTCCTCGACTCAGAGTATTTTTGGATTTGCGAATAATTGACTTTCAAACTTAATTTTCTCTGATTCATTTGGGCAGCATTGCGACTCTTTGTCATCCGCCATCCCGGATTGCCGTTTCACGACCAATTCCTCCAGTGAATGTGTGACGTGTTGTGACGAGAACCTGTGTAACCGGCACATTGATACAGTTCGGAAGTGTATGTACTGCTTGGATGTGAATACACCGTCAGACTGTCGGGCAACAACCACTTGTCCGCTTGGAGAGGTAAGCGAAACATTTTAACATCAATAGATACATATATGGCGTTTTCCGCATTATAAGGCCTGATTCACTACACTCTAAAAAATAGTGCTTCTTTGAGGGTTCTTCAGAAAAGAGGGTGGTTCTTTATGGAACCATAAAGACAAAAACGATTCTTTGATATAATAAGAAAGGGAGAAATGTTTCCATGCAGAACCATGAAGGGTTTCACCAGAGCCATGACTGCAGAACTTCACACGGTTCCATAAAACGTCCACAAGCAATAATCAAAACTTATTTTCATCTGACGATACATTTTTGTTTAAAAAATTGAAATATTGTTATCGTATTTGATATTAAATATATCGATAAAAATAGATTTAAGATGCTTAAAAATCTAACACAATTGATCGGTTAGAAGCTTGATGCGTATGAAGAAGAAATCATTGTTCAAACCCCATACGGCTATGTCGTAACTTTTGGCGAGAAAAAACTTAATTGGCGTTATATCTATTAATTGAAAAAAATAATTAGCACAATTGACTTTATTTATTACACCAAATGACCACAACAGACCTAAAAATTAAACGATGTTCCCTTTTAAAGCATATTTTTCCCAGAGGATATTTAACCTCGGGTAATGAGTTTGTCATTGAAAGTTACCGAACCTGATACAGGGATAAATTGAAAATCACAGATATTATTGCAATTTCGGGTTAAACTCAATCGCAGAGGGTAAACTGTTAAGGAAATACCGACTCTCGCTGCCATGGGCTTTCCTCCCTCTATACAGTTCATTTGATTTAATGTTCAGGAATGTTATTACTTCCGGGAACCAAGGAATGGGAAAATGGCTCATGATTTTGGTTGCTCTTCGAAAGCGGTAAGTTTGGCTTTTTCTCCTGAAGTTTTCCTGTTGTCGACAAAAGCTAAAGATTACCATGCATTGGGTAGTAGATAACTTGAGGACGACTTGAACTTGGTCCCAAGCACTCTAACTTTGAACAACTTTCTCTTGGTATTTTGCCATTGTTCGTTTCAAATGACATCAATCAGGGAGGGTTCCTTCCACCATTGGATCTTCTTCGCTATACCCACGATTTTATTCTGAGCTACTCTGCATAACAACCCTTGACGGATTATTTGCATATAATCTGACTCGGCTTCCAAGCGATTGATTGGACGCGTGGGAACTTCTACACAACCAATCATATCTTGTGGTACAAGAGCACTCTGCTAGTAAAAATGGCAGTGATACTCAATAATGAAAGAGGATGAAGAGTTGTTGAAAGAAACATTTTTTCGAGGTATTCACCAATTCAATGAGAGTGTTGCATATGTACCCACCCCTTCAGACACAACTCTTCATATATACGCCAATCGCGCTTTACAAAGTTAAACGAATTGTCAAAACTAGAGTTGTAATGCAGAGTATCTTGGAATAAAACTCTTGGCTAAAGAAGGTATCATTGAAATAGCACCCCTGTCATTTGATCTGTATCTCTGTCAGTATATGTCTGGTGATAGTCTCTTTGCTGATCGCATTGTTTTAAAACAACACATTGAACTTATCGATTTCTAATGAACTTACCAATATCTGAGCCATGGTTATCTTTCTTGTTTTCAGAACTGCGACGAACTGTCATCATTTTTGCCCACGTGTAAACAAGACACCGACGTAGCAGACCAGTGCGTTTCTTGTTGTGCTGAGGATCTCTGTAACAATGTTTTTATTCCATAACTAGTTATCTAACACAACCAGCTATCTACCTAATCCTGTGAAATCAGTTAAATAACACTGTTTTGTTAATGGCTTATTTTTTCTGGTTTTGTTCATTGACAATAAACCTATTACTTTGAAGAGCTGAAGCCGATATCATGAAGCAATTTAAGCATTGAGTGAAAATGTATTTGAATTAATAAAGTTTCATCAATTTTAAATTTGACTATCAAAACGGCCCCTTGTTGAAAACTAATTGATGTTAAAAGAAAAGAATATTTATTATCCAGCACAGGCCGAATAAAAAAGCTTCAAATGTTTTACTGAATGACGTTCAATAATTACACATGTAAAACACAACAACAACAACACGGAGTACAGGAGTTAACCTGGTAGCTCCATACATTGGATATTTCCCATGATGGCTAAAATCTCCACTCGGAAGTGGTCAAATGGCACACATAAAACCGGATGTCAAACGATCGTCGTCATAGTTGTCTGATCTAAAACCATTTTGTTACCATCAAGCTCCATCTAGCTTTTCAACGGAGACTGTGAACTATGGGATAAACTCGCGCCATGACGATCTCACCAGGGAGTCACGAGACGACGCCCTACCTTTAACCACAGTTAGGAAAAATCCACTTGTTTAAGAAGTTACAAATGCGTAAAAAAAAAATTGATATAAGAATAATTACATTTGTCAGAATCTTTAAAATACATTATAATTGAAATTAAAAAGACAATCTCCCTTCCCATCTGAACCTCTCCTCACTCAAAAACACACCCTAACAAATACCTTTTCTTTCTTTATATCGGCTCCAGAAGTATAAGCGAACTTTTACTGAAATTTCGGCCTATATCAATGGCCTTTACTAGCTGGTTGACACAGTCCTCTAATTCTTTCATTGATTTCCCAGGATACAACTCATTTTCTTTAAACAGATGTAAGAAAAAGGGAGGAGGGATAGCCTTATAAAAGATGACTTCATGTCACATCTACGAGAAGACTTGAGTTTTATCAAGGCCACCAATGGCTGTGAATGTATATTTGTCGAACTCATAGTTAAAAAAATCCAAATATCTTGTTTGCCTGTTCTATAGACCACCTGGATTAGCACGTTTATTTCCGGTCTCCTCCTCCAATGTAAATCTAAAAAAAATGAATAATTGGGTGACTATAATATCGATCTTTTTAAAACCAATCATCACTTACCTTTCAAAGATTGCTTTGATACTCCTTAATCATTTTTTCTATCCCAAATAACTAAACCAGCTGAAGTAACCTCAACTTCCCCAACATCAATTGATACCATCTGTAGGCCTACTAACTTTCACGATTATAACCTTCTTTTTGCCATCCTGCTAACCGATGTTACAGATCATTTTTCTATTGTCCGTGTTCATACGCTAAATAACTTAACACAAACTTTTCCTATTGACCCGGTGTCATTTCGAAAATATACACCCCGAAAAACAACACTTTGTAAACCAGATTGTACAGACTGATTGGGAATCCCTTATCTGTCATCAAACTGATTTTGAAACAGCTATAAACATCTTCTGATAAATCAAATAATATATTTATTAAATGTTTTAAAATTACTACAATTCATACTAACAAAAAGAAAATTATTAAACCATGGACCACTCCTGGTCACGGATTACTCTCTTCTATTCACCAAAATAATAAGTTATATAGACTTCAGTTAATAAATAGATCTTATCGAGACAAATTAAATCATACCATTGCTTTGCTAGGAAAAAATACTTTGATAAGAAAATTAACAAATACAATCATGATACAAAATAACCTGGAAAGTATTACAAGAACTTTGAAACAATAAAAAAAAAACTAAATTACCTAGTACATTCAGCATTAATGGACATGACACTGACGATAAAGAATCTATAGCTAACGGTTTGACTGATTATTTTGGCACTGTAACTTTTGAATTAAATTACAAAATACCTAGGGGTTTTTCCCGACATTCTTGGTGATCCAGTGGCGGGGCAGCTGGTTATTTGCTTTTCTATAGCATGGCAAGTCTGTCATAACGGATCTCAAGTCGTCTTCTGCTCCTGGGATACACAGGCATGTCAATTATCAAAATTGTTCAAAATTACATATCTTTAATTTATCATTTATATCTGATACTGTCCCCCGATTGCTGCAATATTGCAAAAAATTATCCCTGTCTTCAAACCTGGCCGGCCCGCGGCGTGGCTCAGTGGTAGTGAGTGTCCTTCCTAAACTGCACCTGCTTCGATTTACCGTTAACGGGATCGAGTCCGCCTTTCGACCATCAGATATGAGCTAGTCATGTGTTGTGGCTTCGGCAATCGCGGGGCTGGGTTTTACGAGGTTTCCTCTCGGTTCGCCTCCGTAATAAGACTGTATACAGTGTGAAGTGGACAATCCGTCGTCATATAAGTGAAATACCCTTGCGTACGACGTTAAACACCAATCAATTAAACAAACAAAGCAAATCTGGCCAGCAAAAGCATAGAAAACTATAGACCCATTTCTGTACATGAAGGAGAGCTTGTTTCACATTTAGCGCATATAGGGAAACTTGCTCTCTGTTGGGAGTCCTGTGTAAATAAAACAGCAAGTGCCATTCTCAAACCCACTTATTACAATCAACTACATTGTACATAGAAAAAAGGAAAAAGTTAACGGTACCATATAGGTTACGTACTTATGAGGCCCTCGAATGTCTAAAATAAACGAACTGTATATTAAGCTATGTTCGACACCCCATTTCCTCCCTGGAAATTGGTGTCAACTTTTACATCAGTGGACTTAGTTGAAAAAATTACCAATTTTGGTATCCCATTTTCTTTGTTATGTTAGACTGACCATATTAAATCTCACTGGTCGGGGTTGCTACATGTGTACACAGACGTCTCGAAATGCCCCTAGAACAGCAAAGGAGCGGGTGTGTCTATTCTCACGATAGAATACTACCAGCCATTTCGGCTGGTAAACTTCAGCTCTGTGTTCTCCGTATTACTCATCGCTGTTCTATGTGCTTTAAAAGTTATATAATGCTCGAACTAAAACCGCTCAGAAGTGTTATTTTTATAGATTCTTAAATGCTGTGCAGGGCTTGTCTAACCACACTTGGAATAAATCAAGTTTAATCTTATTTGAAATTTTACATATGTACACCTTTGAGTTATCAAGGTGTTTCGGTGGCATTCCAGTGGGTTCCCGCCCACATAGGGTATCCCGGTAATGAATTGGCGGATTACCCAGCAAAGCGTAGACGAGCACTTGTTTCCTTTAACGACTCCAGCTTGGGTCCGTTTTGGTCGAAAAACCGTGACAAAGCG
>JAVFBW010159388.1:0-11745 GCA_034783835.1 Mopalia ciliata
GCTAACACACATCTGACTTAATGCAGTACATAAGTCCAGACACAGTCAACTCAAGGGTTCATAGAAGACGAATCTTCAGGCCAATTAGCTTCCGATTACGGTTAAAATACACAATTTGGTCTGGAAATTATTCAGAATTCATCCTTTTTCGGGACAAAAATATTTTATTTCTAAAGAAAAGGATTATATTTTGGAACAAAAATATTCAATTTTGTTTGTTTGGCCAGCTTTTTGGTTGGTGAGAAATAACCAGAAATGAATCGTTTGATCCTCATTTTCACTTTGTTTTAGGGTATTTAATCCCTTATACAACTACCCCATATATGTACTTGAGGGGTTAAGACATACACAAATTGAGTTATTTTAGTGTCACAATGAATTTTTTTCCTTTTCAATGCCCACTGTTTATTTTTAACATACCTAAACATTGGAAATTGAGTCTGAATTAAGTATTTTTTTTAAATGATTCCTCTAAACAATGTCTCAAATTGAGGTTATCATTAACCGTTATCTCTGAACCCCAGGGTACTCCAACAATAAATATCACTAGCCCAACCATAAAATTTTAGGTTTATAATACTGATGGAAAGTAAATCTTCCTCCAGTGCTATAAGTAAAGCCAGACAGCATCGCTTCTCTTTAAACTAATGTTAGGCTGAGCGTTAGCTACATCTAGCCTACTTCAAAGTCAATTTTCATAGTACCAGTATATATTTACATTTTTGACAAATTATTACTCTCTTCATTTATTCAAAGTATATACTTGACAAACATAGTGTTAGCCAGAGGGGAGTCTCTGTCTTTGAGACACCCATGAAGCCATTTGAGACACCCAGCTTCAGTCAAATGTAACACGTGAAGGATAGGGGAACAGTAAAATGTGACACCCTGGATCAGCAAAAATGGTGATTTGAGACCGTTCTTCATATACTACATGTATTTCGATAAGCATTGATCACACTGACAGAGACAAAATTAGAATACATCACCACATCACCAATTGTTTCAGTAGTTTAGTTCTAGATGTGCAATTATGCAGGTTTAACATACGAAAAGCCGTATCGTACTAGAATGGGTTGAGCTGTCATTTAGCTTCATTCGTATGTTATCATATGCCAATGAGAAACAAGTACAATCAAATAAGTCAAACATACAAAAAAAACAACCTCCAATAACCAGGTTGCTAGAAACTTCGAACAACCTAGCATACGATTAGATTGTGTAATTTAAGATTTTGTTAAAGAGCCACCATTTAAATGCGGATTGATTGCTGCAGTTTGACGGAGCGTGAGTGATGCATTGACAGGCGGGGCCGCATGACCTTAGCAGGCGGCCACTGATCGCAGACAGTCATACAATATCTACTTATTATTGAAACCACAACAACAGCAGTGATCGAATGTCTGTAATTTCTGCTACTTACCAAGATGTATCTCAGCAGCTATTCGTCATGCCAACCAAATAGACCAGTCTTGATCAGTTTACATGATTTAAATGATTCTATCAGCTAAATATCGTCGTCTAATTTCAACTACTCCCTGGACTGATCCGCGCTTTCCCTTGTCCTAGCCGGCTGAAATCAAACGGTTGTGTGAGCACAAGGAGCCTACAATAAGGACTGGCCTATTTTTTCCCTGCAGGGTAGTCAGGTTAAGTTGTGTCGTGGATAACATTATAAAAGTTGGCTATGTACACATATATTATAGCCAAAATGGCACCTTTCTATTAATCAATTGCCTTCAGTTGGCACTTGTAATGAAGAACTCAGAATGAGGTCTTAATATTTAATAATATTTGTGAAACCCGAACAAAAGACAATGGAATCGCCTCGCCAGATTTTCTATTATGCGCTGTGTTGCTTTACATTTTCATACTAAATGTAAAGAATTGATTGATTTGTTGCCTATTGTCAGACAGATGTAAATGTATAAGCCTCTGAAAACAATACTCATTTGGCAGTTGTGGCGCGATTCATTATTTCATGGTTGTTAAGTGTGCAAATAGCCGACCCCTGCATCAACCAAACACATGCTATATCCCTATAACTATAATGCATTAAAACGTGTGAATTCGCCCTTGTCTCGGGGTTGCTTGGCCGTCTGTGGGACAGACCACATGTAAAATATTTAAGGACCAATATAATCATATATACATTAATTCTTTTTTTTTTAAACGGACACAGTTTATACTATTATACTTGACTCAGCGAGAATTAAATATGATTACAAGGAAACGTTTAGTATAAGTTTAGTGCATGCAAGACAGCTATCTGCATAGATAGGGTCCTACGTTCGATTTTAAATATTTTAAAACAATACTTATCGCAAGCCTTTCAAAACAATTAAGCAGTTGTGTGTTATATTGTTGAAATATTCAGAGGCCTATATACAGATATACAGCTTAGCCACACATTTAAATTTTGTTATTTTGTTTGTGTCCTTATTTTGCTGACATGTAAGTTCTAGGTTAATGTAACAAAAGAAAATAATTTATTCTAAATAGATGAATTACTACGATAGATTCGATCCTGTTTTTCAATTGAGTTTTTATATTGGCTAAAAGACACATATTTCAAAAATTATAATAATAGTCAAACCAAATGTTGATTTTTTTTTTGTTTAACTTTAGATTTTTTTTTACTCGAGTACTGTTTGATACATATTTAAAATTGGTTCGGACACCAAACATTAGTTGTTTATCAATAGGGGCCTACAAGTTTTTAGTTATATGATCCGTGTCTGTGCCTCTCTATCGACTTAATATTTATACGGTAGTTCGTTGATGAAACTCAGAGCACTCTCATCTTCGCGAATTCCTAATTACCAAGATTCCCACTGAATAGCTTCACACAATAATCCAAAATCATGTCAGAGGAAATTGATGCAAAAAACAGTGTATATAGGCCTATATTAAGAGTCTATATTTCGGGTTAAATTACCGAATAGTCAGCAATCCTTCTTTCTTGAGTGCTATTACTGTTTTAATAACCATCTTTATGAATACTGAGAGGTTTCTAAAGAGGGTTAGTTAGACCGATCAAGAAATAGATGTATAGACCACAGTTGTGTCTTACTTCAGTGCTGTATGATATACAAGCACCAAACCTACATGCTTTATGTTAGCTAGAGGATTAATCTACTTTGGGGATTCGAGTGATTTTCGGCAAACGTTACACAAATCCACCAAGTTGTACTTTACGGCAAGCAGACATGAACTGTTTAAAAATAAAGATTAAGGCCCTATCATAAAGTGTGTAAGATATTAAATATCCATTCCTAACATTTACTGCTGGCGATTCGGTGCCTTACTCTGAGGGTCGTGGGTTCGATTCCCGGACGGGTTTCAACCTGCAAAATTTTCTGAACTAGAATCTGTTCTAACTAAGAAAGTGTTATCCCAAAATAACGAAAATACCACTAATAATCAGCTGTGTAATAGCTGTCCGGATTGCCAACGCATATACATTAAATGACACCCCATGTTGTTCATTAGTGTTAGTCTACTCTATTAAGAGATAGATCAAAGCTTGAATGGAATTTAACTAACGTTTGACACAGTCAGCTCTTGCCAATTTTATAGAAAATCTGGCATGTCACAATATTTATACATAATTATTTGCGATACATACATAGAATGGGTCAATTCGATACTATAAACATATTGTTAAAGAAAGATTGAATTTCTTCAAAGAACTTAGCATGAAACAGGTAAACCTGTCGTAAAATAGATCAGAAATACATATTATCGGTTTTGTCTGCTTTCGTTTTTTAGTGTACCGTACTTGGGAAAATGCCTACTCCTCAGCTGTTATTATACCTACACAACTGATTTTTTGCACATTTTATCACATCATATAAAACTAAAAAGCGGTTATTCACATTTTTAATACCCTTTTTCGTCTTTTAGATATAGTTATAAGAAGCTGAAATTTCCTTAATTTGACTCATCTTTCTATTTTTGACCTTTAACACAATACTGCAAAAACAAAATAAGAGAATTGTATTTTGGTTCAAATGATGTTGATGTAAAATGGAACAGTTGAAGCAAATGCTGTAAAAGGAGTAGCAATTTGAGAAAGAGGTAGCAAAAAGGGGGTTTAGAGTATCCTTATAACGGATTCCTATTGGCCACTCCGATAAAACATCGGAGCAAACTATCAACACTAAAGCAGGGAGCACATACTTGCGTATGCGACAGGGATTTTGTCGGATTCGATGATCAGATTCGTTTGTCCTGCGAAACAACCCGCACATACTTGCGTTTTCGTTTCGTTCTGTCAATCCGAAATCCGTGCAAATGATTGCATTTATTTCCTCTCCGATAAATGCCGAGAAACGCAAGCGACAGAAACTACGCCTGGGACCCTTGAATCGCCGTGAAATACGCAAATATGTGCGCTGGGCTTTAGGAATTTTTCAGTGAACAAACTCGAAGCAGTTTGTAATACGACGCCACTGTATAGTTCATGTCGCATCTGTCCTAGGCTATCACGTTCCGAGATAATCTCGGATAATCTTGGATTACGACCTGACCATTCTGGAGAGGGAAGGCACATATTATAGTAGATAGGCCTATAAAGATTGAAATATGATTTGTTTAAACAGTCGACGGTGCTGTCTGTTAACAACAAACGGTAAATTCATATATAGGGATAGCTTTATGCTGTATTATGTTATATAAGCCTCTAAAAGGCCGGTTGCTCAAAGCTCAGTTAGGTTGCCGGTCCGTTAGATGACGTTGCGCAACAATGAATTTCTACCATGACGTGGCGTCCATTTCTTTGTGACGCGACGTCATCTAACTTACTGTTAAGCTTAAGGGGTAACAGAAAACAACAGTTATTGTAAAAAGATAGATGGTTCCAAACAGCTATATACAAAAGCGTGTTTAAAGTTGATTTAGTGCTGTAAAAAATATTGCCTGAGAAACAATAGAAAGTGTGGTGTAATTATCCTGCCTTATCACAGGTGTGCCAAAGCAACAACTTTCATAAATTTTCCTTCAGCCTAGGGCATGTATTCTCCGTCCGTGGCCCTTCTTTTAAAAATTTATCGCAACGTAAAGATATAAAGATGTTCAGGATTTATAAATATTCCCTTCATAGAAATACCACTCGTATGATATAACATTCCAGATGAATCGTTGTGAATGGATTTTGGAATTCTGAATGTAGGCATCTCATCAACCATGCAATGAATCTATATCTAATTTGAACAGGTAGTCCAATGGAAATGCTTTGAGTATAAATATCTTCATATTCACACGTCTCGACTTTGGTATGTATATTCCCTCATATGATAACAGTCAACACAATCCATGTGTTCTTATTCATCAGACTGTCTCCTGAGTGACGATGTCTTTCTACATGTATGTCCCAGTATTAGTGAGATCACCGAGTGCCTTGAAAACCATACAACAACAACAACCGGAAGATGGTGTACGTTGTTATAATTAAGTATATTTTTCTAATAATTAAACTTTGCTATAAGAATTCACATGATGGTATATGGTCCAGAGAAGTCAATCTGGATAACACCACTCCCAGCCTTATAACGAAAAGCGATTGCTAACTTAATTCAAAAGCTACATACTGAAAATAATCCTAGTCTTTGGCATTTACTGTCCCTTTTCATGAGGTTTGTTTGTTTGATTGAATCATTGTACTCATTGTATTTCATTGATATGGCGACGGATTGTCCACTTTACCTTGCCTCATTACGGTGGAAAACCGGCAAGAAACCTCGTAAAAAAACAACCCGCGATTGTCGTAGCCACAATCTGTGATTCGCTCGTATACCCGATGGTCGACGACGGTCTCCATCCCGTGAATGATATATCGCATCTTTATCAGGAGAGAGGCACATGTCGGAACATCCTTCGACACTTTCTGTACCGGTACAGTTATCTCGGAGGTGAATGGAAGCAATAATACTACAAGAAAACCTGTAATGTCAACCGCCGGATGTTTTGTCGCGCATGCGTCGAAATCGACCAAAGTAATCCGCGGATTTGTATTATAAAAAACCACATCAAACAAGCCGGTTTCTTTGCTAAAATCTAATTTAAACACAACACTGTACCTTTTTCATATATGACTTGCTGCAAATAATTCAAATTTCATCCGCTGTAAGTATTTTTAAAATAATGTAGATCCACTGACGTCATCATATCAACGCAAGAATAGCCTCCAGACGTAAACAATAAACACGTGGATATGGCCAAATAAATCTGTACGAGTTACCTCCCTTGAAATGAACAGCATTACGTTTGGTTATTTATGGTACGGAAATGGCGGAGGATCTTGAGACCAATATATAGGTCATTGGTTGAGACATGGAGAGTGGCAATGAAAATCAAAATGACCATAATGTTGTGTTGTTTTTGTTTTTTTTTTTTACATTAACCGTACCATTGCTTTCGAATACGCTTTCATCCACTTGGGTTTGTTTTCAATTGATGAGGTATCTGCATTTTATGTTGACAGACAACAAAGAAACAACAAGGCCGTGAGGAGCGGAAGTTAAACCCGTACGCCATCCCATCCGTTGAGCAGCGGTTGGCAAGACGTTCCGAAAGACTGAAATCAAAGACCACTGCTGAAAAATTTGTGGAAGGAACTTTAGCAAGCAAAGTCCCCAAATTAAAACGGAAGGAGTCCTCTATGCAGATTAGCTAGGCCTAATATTCTTGCCAAGATTTTTTTCTGAAAACGTGAGAAGTAGACATCCAGCAGGAAGTTATTAATGTGAGCTAGTCATGTACCCGATTCGTGAGGAGTGTCATGGGAGAGTGCGTTGGTATTGTATTTATAATATTTTATGGGGCATGTTTTAATGACTTGACCCTTACCAAAAGTTGTTTAATTCACCAAGGATTTAATTTTAATCGTATTGATATCACCTGACTGATCGTTCCTTGAAGTATTATGTATTTGAATAAAAATGACATCGAATTCCATTCGAGTCTGGACCATTTTTGTTATGTTAACAGTGGATATTTGATTTTTTTTAATAACCTGTTCTAGGCATTTGGCTTTAAAAATGGATTGGTGCTAAATAAAATGAATAGTTACAGGATGTCTCATTTTCAAACCGTCTGCAGATACCAACTCTTTACGATTCCCTCTGTATGAACCAGGAAATGCTGGTATATATTCTATGCTATATTGTTGTTGATGTTCTTTAAGTCTATGAATCGTACCTTCATTACATAATGATTGGTATTTTTATAGCTGCTACCTGTGAAAGTTTAAAAAATTTACTGAAATATTATATTTTTGTCTGTTCCATTTAAGCGTTCACTCCAGCTTCATTCGCAATGTTTTATTCTTGCCATACAACACAGTGGGTTTGTGTTATAATTGTTGTTTTAGTTTTTTAGGTTGGGTGTGGGGGCTGTCGAAGATTTAAATTGTAATCAAAATGTCAATTAAGTATTAAGCATGCTATTATATAAATAAATGATTCTACTCCTGATAATACTAGTACGTTACAGCCTGTCAAATAAGGCGCATCGTTCAAGAAATAAGAAAAGAGTTTAATATTGTGTCACGTCGATGCTAAATGTTTATTTCTATTTAAGTTGACTTGTCGATTTCAGAAAAACTGTCAATTATCTGATAAATTATGTTGTGATACCATGATAGACTGGTCGGAAAAGGGAGATTGTTTTATGCTTTTAATCCAACTTTTTAAATCAACCAGTTGCGCTTTTAACTCCGTGTGCTGAAAGCTTATTTTATAGCTACAATCTGGACATATGACTGTCATTTCCTACTTACATAGATTCAAATGTCACACATCCGGGAGCTGTGAAACTTGTCACGTTAAGGAAACTAGTGTTTACCTGTCACGTCACCGTCATAAATAAAACAGACATCGATGGATATATTTATCCGCTAGTCAAGCACTTGGTGTTGTTCATTTTTCAATTAAAAAAGGAGCATGGGCTTACAATCTGTGACTCATTTTGTGTTAGCTTGCATGCCTGACAAATGTACATTCATATAATGTTTATGTTTGGTAAAAGTGTGCGTTTTTTTTGTTGTTCTGCTAGTGTGCTATTTTGGTTTATCGTCTTATATCGATACATGTTTTACTTTCCTGCTTTCATGCGATGTTGTTAACACGCAGCGTCATCAGAAATATACTTTTATAACTTATTATATATCACCATGTTTGTTGATCTTACCTTACTGCTAACGGAAACATGGTGCTCGCCATTCCTTTAGAAGGAGCCACCAAAGAGGATAGAACAAGCCATTCAGTGTACAGCTCGCATTCCAAATGTACCGGTCTTCAATCAGCCCAGAACAAAGGTACAAAGTATAAACCAGTCATTGTTTATACGTTGAAATTCACTTTGATTGTTGTTTAGCGATATAAAACCGAACGTATTTTGCTTATATGACAACTTAATATTCTTAGAGGTTAAACAAAAAAATGGCGGGACACGTTAAGCTTAATACACACTTCACGCACGCATATGTTGTTTTTTTTTTATGAAAATATTGACATCACCGTATCTCCTGATATATGATTATTTCAACTGACTGATACCTTATTGTATAGCCAGCCTAATCACTCAGTTTGAACTAAAATCCTGCAATTTCAACACATGTATTTTATCATTTCTCAATTTAAGTATATGTTCTTCGTTCAAGAGACAGCATATTTTTCAACTGCAACCCGACAAAGTAGCGCTCGCAAGAACACATACATATATAGACACGATGTTTTACTGAGTTTCCAGCCGAAAACAATGTCACTGTCCTCTCTCAGACAACTTTGTCATCTGATTTATTTCTCTTGTGTGACTTTTCTGTGCTAACAGTTGCAACTTTTTTGATGCTGAAAAAAAAATTCATGTAGCATTGGCTTTTTGCACTAAATGAAATTAACCGTCAATTTCAACCATTTCAAATTTCAGTGCCTAGGTTATATGAAAAATTTTATTGCACTGATTTCTCGCAAATAGTTGTATTTAAATTTATTAAGTGTTCCATCATAAGGTAGCTACTCTTATCATAAAAACAAAATAGCATTATTGGGAATAAATTAGAAATTGCATGCAGTTGCATCGCTTATAATTCCCCGAAATCTAACAAAATTTGGAATGCAACAAAATCCGGAATGTAAAAGTACATTCCGGGCAGCATGAAGGGCTTTGACGCAGAAAAACGAAGTGAATAACAAAAAGTGTTATTTAAAAAATGAAATAACACTTTTTGTTATTCGCTTCGAACTGTTCTGCGTCAAAGTCCTTCAATTCTATTTTGGTGCATCTTCTTAGTGCAAGGGTTAAAATGTGTAAAACGAGATTTTCACATTAGTACCCTTGCTGCTTTTCGAAGCAAAAACGTGACAAAAATATAATTGGACTATTGTAGAAACAAGCAGCCAATCAGAAAGCTGTTTACCCATGAATGTCTACAACCAACAAACGTGGTGCACCTCTCAATTAACATGTCCGTGATAAATTCAGTACTCGTTAATGGGACTAAAGTCCTATGTATATTACATGTATAGTCCACTTGTCATCATGTATTTAGGCCGTCTCTTTCTTGTGCTAAGAAAGCCCCGATCTGATTGGGTGGCGGTCATCCGAAATTGGCTGTTGTAGACTAAAGTTAACTCAGGTTACATATGAATGCGCATCATTTCACCATGCAACATAAAGGCTGCGTCATTTGTCCTGTCGAGTTTGACATTCTGGTATTTGAGAGACATATAAATAATAAATTCTGATATTTCGCCTATATATATATGTGAAAATATTTAATCCAATTGAATAAGTGCAAATTTCGCAAGGAAAAAAGTCTAATAAAAGATACGTACCAAATAGCTATTGCTATTACATATCGCCCAGAGAATGCAATAAAGTTGCTGTATTACATTGCGGGCAGCTCTGCTTCCCTGTTACAAGTCTTACATAACAGGATTTTCTTACATTCCGGGCAGCTACAAGCCATGCAACTGCATCCATTTTCTAATTAATTCACAATAATGGTATGTTTTATATGAGTTACCACCAATGCCAATCCTTCTCATCGAACCCTTCATAATATAAATATATTTTTTGGCGAAAACTCAGTGCAATGAAGTTTTTCATATAATCTAGATATTGAAATTTGACATGGCTGAAATTGACGCTAAATGACTCAACGCGATGTGAAACATTTTTTTATTTCTTACTCTGACGCTATTTGAAATATATATTATATCGCGTCGGATTTTGACGCTAAAAGAAAAAAATCACTGTAGCTTAAGATCTTCCTTGATATGTCATACAACAGTGTCAAATTAAACCATCGACGCCAAATGAATCGACACCGTTCAATGTAACGACCATGCTCGTCTTCTACAGGACGACCTACCTAGTTTTATGCAATGGTGTAAACGCTGGAATTTAAAACTGAATATCTCCAAATACTGTTCATTTTCTTTTACCGATAAAATTGAATACAATTACAATGTTGATGGCAATCCGATTTGTCGTGTGGATAATGTAAAAGACTCGGGTGTTAACCCATCGAGTATCCTTAACTTTAAAGCCCGTGGAAATTCAATTGTACAAAAATCCTATCGTATGTTAGGATTTCTTAAAAGATCGTGTAACTCGTTTACACGCACAGACTCTCTCAGGTCGTTGTATATGGCCATGGTCCGTTCAAGTTTAGAATATGCATCCATAATTTGGTCGCCTAACCAAAAATATCTCGTTGATCAAATTAAAAATGTACAAAAAAATTTTGTAAAATATATCTGTTTTAAATCAAATGTTCCCTATTCTTCAAGTACATATACCGATTTATGTAAAGCTTTTAATCTTCCACGTTTGTGTGAACGCCGCAAAGCGGTGGATTTATGATTCCTGTGCATGTGTGTTAACTCCGTGGTTTATTCACCTTATCTTGTGGAACAAGTCAATTACCATTTCCCAACAGAATCACTACGGAACACGCATTTGTATAAATCAAATATGTGTAGAACAAATGTCCGTCAAGTTTCCTTTTTTTCCTCGGACATTTGAAACCTATCACGAAATATCATCTCTTAATCCATCAATTGATATTTTTGGCTCTTTTGGGTCTTTAAAAAATCATGTGAATTCAATTTTTACTAACTGATAAGCCCACACAGCTATACTTTATTATAAATTGACTCTGTATATGTTTACACAGGTATTGCTTTTACTTCTGAAATGGGAAAGTATTTGATCTTTCTGCTTTCCTTTATCTGCGATACCGAATCGCTATACTGTGATATAATTCCAATACTTTTATGATTATATCTGTCGTACCTAATAATTTCTCTGTGATATAATTTCAAGTGATATTATGAACTTATCTGTGATACACATAACAGCTTAATTATATATATATTGAATAAATGAAGACAGAAAAATGTGCTCGTCTCCACTTGGATTTGAACCCGGGACCTTTGGGTTATATACATATAATTGGGTTATATCCCAATTCCGGTGGAGGCAAGCAAATTGATCCCTCTTCATTTATTTAATGTATATATCTATCCGATCAAACATGTCGTCCTGCAGTTCACCTGCAATCAGGACACCATTTCACTCATATCTCATATCGAGTTTGAATCCCGGTGGACGCAAGAAAATGTTACTTTCTCTACAACAAAAATATGTGAATTGCTAACTTTTTACACGTGTAGTGAAAAATTGAATTAGGCTACCAATGATGTTGACTGATTTATTGATATATCAGTCAGTAGATCG
>JAVFBW010159399.1:0-11745 GCA_034783835.1 Mopalia ciliata
GAAAGGTCAAACTGTAGTCGGTAGATAACTGACCACAGCATCGAAAGGTCAAACTGTATTCGGTAGATAACCGACGATTTCCTCCTAATATATACTTTTGTCTGGAGATAACGGACTCTGGTCTACATACATTTCATTGCAGAAAACAAGGTGATTTGTAAAGTAATGGTGATATATTGCCAAATATTTTAGCTTAACTGTGAACATTGTGGGAGAGCGCTCATCTCTTCTCAGCTTAACTGGGCTTGTATCCAACATGCGCATGGACGAAGGTGAACAAGAATGTCATGCGTTAACAATAATCAAACGTACCTTAAGTCGAAAATATACCTTTTAGCTAATCAGAAAGCTTTATTTCATTTCAGGATGATTAAAATTTGCATTTATTTCGCGCAATTGTTTTTTCCGTGTATTGTTCACATTTAAATTATTCCTCTTTGAAATATACAACCCTTCTAAAGAAGAAAATTGTTAAAATAGTTTTTGTTTAACAAATTACCTAGACTGTGGGCTACAATTTTGAAAGGTCAATAGTTAGCAATTATAGCTTTGTTATAGAGCCAAATGCTAATAAGATATTAAAGCTATACACTTAACTTCAAGATAGCATTTTTCGAAAGTGATGTGTTCCATATATTTACTTTAAATCCTTTTATTATTTTCTTTTAATGTCTTTGTAACGGCTTTATGCTTTGTTTATGGTTGTGTCACTGTATGGCCCAACAACGCATGTCCTACTTCATTAAAATACCATGTCATTTACATGTACGTGTAACATTAGCTTATTAACGTTTATTGGAGGTAAAACAGCCCGTGATGCTGAAAATAAGACGCTGGCTGACTGCCGGTACATGACACTTCAAGTAGAGCGAGAAAGTACGCGAAAACCAATCGTGCACCTAACTCTACCATGTACGGAGGTTATTCCATAGCCCAGCTCAGTCTATATGAGATCAATATGTTCGTTATCTCACAGCGGTTTATACATGAAAGATATAAATCATAAGCCTAGTCTACATAATTAATTTTAAAGTATTAAGTATTTTTTTACATAAATTTCATCAATGACATTTGCTGGTTAGTTCTGGTTTGTGGAACGTTACCGATGATAACGCCAGATGCATTGTTTGTTGTGCTAGTATATATTGGACGGCGAACAAATTACGCTACTATAATTTGTTTATATAAAAATGCATTAAGAAGGGATTTTAAAAACGCAGATTGCTTATCTGTTGTCTCCCTGTTACAGTTTTGACAGACAGTGCATATATTTGCTCAGTCCTGGGCCTGTAACCCAAATGTCCTGGGTTCGAATCCCATTGGAGGCAAATACATTTTTCTCTCCTCGTTTATTTAAAATATATAACAGAAGATCATATAAAAAAATTTAAAAAAGATGGTTGACGAAATGAGACAACTATGAGTATATCGGAATATATTGAATTAGTGTTCTAAACGCTACTAAAATTGACATTATCTGGTATGCATTGTGTGTTTTCATGAAACATCGTTATCATGTTGATATCTGGAATATGCATGGCGGCATCTATTAGATCAGAAATAATACCTACTTTCTGTAATTAGTAATGCAATTGTTAAAATAACAATTCAGTCAATTTAACCAATGGTCTGTTAATATTGCTAACTGAGGAGTGTTTGACACGTCTCAGACTCTTCAAACGGTTACTAATTGAATTACTTCCTGCCAGTCTTACCATGCCTCGTCTTGTCCTAATCTTACCAGTGAACATTTTCATGCTTCGGAGCTGAGTTCTTTGATTTCCTGTTACGGGAGAAAACTTACAAATCTCGAGAGAATGTTGTACACTTCGCATGTCACTAACTCGGTAGGAGTACAATAGTTAATCTTGAGGGATTCAATGCCTGACTGAGGTTAATTCCTAATCTACCCTCGTGTTTATCTGTGATGATCTTTTTTAGATAATTACACCAAATCAAGGAAAGACTGTCGTCAACAGTAATACTACCTTGATACCAGTGTCTTGTTTAAGACCCTGTCACACAATACATCAATTGATTAAGTTGATCACTATAGAGTACGTTGTTGTACCATTCGACATTTGACTATGAAGGTGAAAGCTAGTCGCGGTCTGTAACGGTCAAACTGTAGTCCGCGGATTGCTGACGTATGCTAGCATGGAATTTCAAATTGGAGTTTGATAACAAAGGCTAATTGTAGTTTGTTAGATAACTGTCTTATCTCTGAATGACAAACTGCAGTCTGCAACAATAAATGACGTTTCAGCAAAGGTTGAACTGCAAATAAACTAATATAATGAACTGTAGTTCGTATGGCTCTTGTCTCTGTATGCTAAATTCTAGTCTGTTTACTGTCCTCACAAGCTTGTGCCTTAAGTCGAGAATATGGAGCATGATTATTTAGACACCGATGTCATACCGTTGGTGCCAAAACGCTAGATGGTCGTTGTAGATCAGGCTGTGTGATGCCTTACTTTGGTTCCATAAGGTCATATGTCGACAATTTACTCCTGTTTCTTATGCAAACAATATAATACGTTTATCTGGTCTGTAGACAACGGAACTTTGTTAGAATATTGAACTGTAGTTTGCAATTCGCGGACTCGTGTTTTAGAATACGATTGCGTCCAGTTGAATGAAGGTATCATAGTCTTGTCTCTGGGGTATATTGATATTCTGTAAATAACTGATATATACTTGACATGCGGCGGTCTCCCAACAGTACGGATGGCCAATGCTATGTTATACCACTGCGGGGGATGGTGAATGTGTTATATCGCTCTCCTTCTTTTCAATCACCAATATATTAGGTGCACTTGTGTCTTTCCGCCTACATTTTCGCGTTACTTGCCATGTACAGGCAATCAGTCTAACACAGCTTGATGCTTTACCTAGAATACATGATAATACAGCCAATGATGCACCTTAATGCAATATATATCAGTGCTTTCGTATTTAATTTGAAAATCTGGTTTTCAGTGATCAGTTAAGCATAGTGCAATGATTCGGCGTGTTAGCTTACCGTCACCATGAGAGTAGATTAAAAGATGACATGGTTCAAAGCCATAAGGACCACAGATTAAACTTAATTTGAAAAGTAATCAGAGTTATGCTTACCATTTTTATTATCACAGTTAGTTATAAAAGTTGCGTTTAAAGCAAAACAAGATTACTCCGCAATACCCGTTAAAATAAGATTGTAAATGTCATATATCAAACGTTATGAACTATTATAAACACCAGCCAATAAATGAACGTTACAGGATACTATATCACTGATAAAAGTATGATAATGTGAAAACCTGGATTAGTTGTTTAGAGTTGTATTTCCTCTTATAGCGTATAAGCTTCCTTGAAAACGTCGGATGGTTTGATTGAGCTTCCTTTAGCTATCAGAGCTAAAGAGAAACAGGAAGCCGATCTGTTTGTGATGTTATTGTGTTGTCTTGATGTTGGCCTGTATCGATCCTGTCTTGTATTGATTTGTTGCCAGAGGAGTCGACGGTTGTCTTCTTCACCCATTGGGCTGGTACGCCGTCATGTGAGTGAAAGAATCTTAAGTACGCCGTTAAACCCCAATTAAACAACCAAACAAAACTTTAAAAACGGGAACCTATCAAGATCTGACAGGGTAAATAACACACCATAAGACACCCATATTTGCTTTTGGTAGTTCCCAACATAAACCTTCAAAACATATTTGTTTTACAGTGAGCAAATGAGATGATTTAATTTGTTGTTCTTGTGGTTATTGTTGTTGTTATTCATTTGTTTTTTTGGGGGGGGCTAACCTTTCGAGTTTATTTTTTTTCTTATAAAAAAACTGTTTTTAAACAATTGTTCGGTATTTTAAAATCCTACTTCACGAAAGTTTCATGTTCAGTTCAAGGTGACCTTGAAGCAACGGATTCATTAAAGGTCATACTGGTTATAATCAATCAGATTGTTTGGGGATTTTTATTGGTGTTTAACGTAGAGTATTTCACTTATATGACCCGGATAGTCCACTTCTTAAGGTGGAAAAGCGAGAGGAAACCTCGTAAAAACCACCCGGCGATTACCGGATCCAGTATGTGTGACTCGCTCATATACCTGATGATCGACACGCGTACTCGATCCTGTGAATGGTACCACGAAACCACGGCCGCGGGTCTATAATCAGTCAGAAGATGACAATTAACCTATGTTAAATCTCACTCACCATTGAGTTTATTTTTGTGATGACTAAGACATAGTGTTCTTGGTGAACCAGATCAACTGTATAATTATCATCACTTTCACTGGGTCAGTTGTGTGCGTCACTCGCCGATCGCTGTCAAAGGTTTTCTCTGGGCCATCAGTCATGGCTGAACAATTAGGGAATAATTACAGACCACTCTACCTCCTGACTCTCGAGACGTAGGAATAATGGTCAGTTGTCCATACGGAGAGAATTGGTGCTTAACAAGATAAAAACTATAAACAATCGAAATACGGCACCATTCGCCAGTTCCGCTTATGCCCATAATGTGTATTCTTTAAAAGCATTCCAATTAGCTTCCATAACATCTTTCGAACACATGATATCTCTTTGTATAAACGTCTTTAGAAAGACCATGCGACATTACGCTGCTTATCTGTATTCTGATCTAAATTCATATGCTGGATTTCTATTGGCAGTGTACTTATAATCGCCGGGACTGAGCCACGCTCTACAGCACAATGTGTCGACTCAGATAACACGATAAAGGTTTCTAATGTAAGGTTAATTCATCCACTGGTGTTTAACGCCACATTCATTGTTATATAACTGCAGTGTATCTCATCAATAGGACCGCACTAATGTAATTTGCAGTCCTTTGTGATGTAGGGAAAGTATCGGTAATTGTCTTCCATTGACAAGTAAAGACAACATTACAGAGCTTAGGACATACATTAAATGAGACATTGAAAAAGAGGTTTAGAACGCCGATCTGAAGCATTAAGTTTATAGTGACAGACGGGAAACTTAACAATTAACAATGATCAAGGCAGATTCTGTAAGATTGGAAGTCTTATGTCCACCATAGATCTCGGTCCGTATGTTTCAGTGGTTTCTTATCTCAATTAAATGGGTGGAAGATTAGTGGGTTCCAGCCGATAACGAGCCGTGTGAGCCTTGTTTGAGGGCTAGTAATTGGTTAGCTTCGGACCTGAACAATACTGCTCCCGCTTACACCTAAACTAATACACTCAGTCAAGATACTCGTTAATCCCTAATTGAAAAATCTTGATTCTAAACACTAAAAGCACGCATAAAGTCGACCAGCTCTTACTCTAGCGTAATGTTAGGCTGTGTAGAATACGCCAGAGTATAAACAGTGGATCTTTTCAACATATAATCGCTTTCTACAGAACCCTCAGGAAGACGGAAGCTGAATTGTCTATTCACACCCAACAGAACCCTTTTATTCTCAGTCCACGATTGGTCACAAGAACTGAACATATAATCGGTCTTTTGTGTCTCGTGGCCTGAAGTCAGTGTTCCCTTTATCCTTTCACAAAATATTCGAGGTCACAGAGACTGAAAATAAAAATCCGTGTTTTTTCTCAGTGTAATAAACCTTTGAAGCCTCAAAAACTGAACATTAAGTCCGTGGTCTATTCTCAGATAACTTTACCGTCGGGGTCACAGAGACTGCACATAAAGTCCGTGGTCTGTTTCCAACTCACAGTACCCTCGGGTTCACAAAAATTGAAGATAAAGTCCAGGAACTGAACATAGGGTCCGTTATTTATCAGTGAACAGAACACATGGAGTCACAGCAACTGAACATAAGGTCCGTGAGCTTTCGATACACAGAAGACGTGGAGTCACAAAGGCTTATTTGTCCATATGGACGATATTCTATTCTCAATATATAGATCCCTGAGGATCAGAGAAGAGCGGAATTATCAGTGCTCAGTGTCTCGAGGTCACAGAAGCGGAGGGTATAGAATTTCTCTTCTTAGTGCACAGTGTCTCATGGTAACAGTAGCTGAGCGTATATAATTTCTATTCTCAGTGCACAGTGTCTCGTGGTCACAGAAGATGAGTGTAAAGACTTTCTATTCTCAGTGCACAGTGACCTGGTCACAGAAGCTGAGTGTATAGAGTTTCTATTCTCAGTGAACAGTGTCTCGTGGTGACAGAAGATGAGTGTAAAGACTTTCTATTCTCAATGCACAATGATGTGGGCACAGAGCTGAGTGTATAGACTTTCTCTTCTCAGTACACAGTGTCTTGTGGTCAACAAAGCTGAGTGTACAAACTTTATATTATCATTGCACAGTGTCGCGTGGTCACAAGGATGATTGAATAGAATTTATATTCTCAGTGCGCAGTGACCCGTGGTCAGAACAGCTAATCATATATAATTTCGATTTTCAGTTAACAGTGTCTCGTGATCACAGCATATGCGTGTATATACTTTCTATTCCCAATGCGCAGTTTCTCATGGTCACATAATCTGGACACTTGTTTAGTCCAGGTAGAATATGCTGCGAGTCAAATATTGAGTATACTGTACCAGTGATGAATATTGAGTCTCGGGGACACATGTAGAGGTTTTGTAAACTGTATATATTTTCTAGACTGTGTAGTCGCTTTTGGCAAACAGAGTGATCTATGTAAAATAAATAGAACATATAGAACGTGGCCTAATTTCCGTGCTCAGAATGTTCAGGTGACATAAACCTTGAGCACTATGATAATCAATTTGGCTTATCAATTACGTTATGTCTACGTAAATTACAAGCGACAATGGCAGCACCCCAAATACGGTTACATCGATTGCCACTAAACGGCAAACCGGTACAACAGGCTTCTCCTCTCTATTTATTATAGCATAGGCCTTATAAGTAAGGCTTTAACCAATAACTAGTAAGCATGATCTACGCACCAATAATTGCACACATGTCAGTCGGAAGGAAAGTATATTGCCCATATTTCTGTCTAGTCTCGTTGGGATCTGACCAAAAACAACATTAATTTAGATTTTTTCTACAGCTCTGACGTAACCCCTTTTCCCGCGAGAAAAACATTCATTTAAAGACAAAAATGACGAGTATCGGATAGGAACCAGTATTGCTGGTCAAAAAATGGGCCATACACATACATAATGATCATTTAATCCAAGCTAACAAGTATACATATAATACATAATTAATACATATAAGTCCAGCGCATACTATTCGGAGCCCGAGAGCTCATTTACATATGTCAGATCAAAAAACATATTGTGACTATATGTGACATGTAACTGTCGAATTACATTTGTCTTGGATAAAGGGGTGGTTCTCTATACTCGACCATCGACTGAAATGAATGACAATGATTATTGAAAGCAAACAGTGCATCAGAATGTCATAAAAATGCTTCGTCAGCATTTCTAAGCTTACATGAAAGTGAATTGACAAGACAGCACGGATGTCAAACACGGAATTCAAACCCATTACAATTCCGACGATTTTATAAAGTAGAATATGTTAAAACTGATAAAGTTTTATCCTGAAGTAACAAAAGTCCTAGTAAAATCATTTTTTTAGTTGGATTTAGTTTTTTGTGATTGTTACTTAATCTTAGTAGCACAATTTTTGTAAACTACAGAATTTATTATAAAACAAATGCGATAATACTTATGAAGCTATAATTAATAATTATATATATGTATACATTGTTTCATAACCCATGCTAAATATATTATTAGCTACATGTTTTACAAAATTTTATGCACCTTATTTATGGCCATTAACTTCTCTCGGATGTCTGTAGGTTACCCATAACACAACTCGAGATTAAGGTTTATTAAGAAACTTGCCTCTGGGAGTTATTTATAACATAAGATGATTCTTCGATTTTAATTGATCTACATCCCTGTGCCAGTGTGATTGCTTTTAGAAATACACATGTTAGTTATTTACAGATGAAATGAACGATAGTGGGCCTCGTTATAACGTGTGACTATTGTGTGGTTATTTAAAAGGGATATAATATCCAGCATTTAGTAGTAAGTAGAAACACCTATACAGACAAGCCTTACACAAGACGCCAAGACTATTACAGAATACCGTGCAATAAACGTGATTGTTGCAGCATCGATTTCAGAGAACGTCTACCAACAAAAATCCACCCAGCGAATCAACAGTTCAATGTGTCTTGGACAGATGCGGGAACAAAGTATAAACAGGTATAAATATTGTTGTTCAACGACGATGAGAAGTAATGGATTATTAACCGGAGTCAGAATAAAAAGTGCAATTACTCTAAAATATCCAACACCGTACTCCCAAAAATAGCTCTACAACAATAATTTGATGACGTCTAGCCATTCTAAAGCATGTAGCAAAGAAAACTCTGGTCAACGTCATATCAAGGTCACTTTAGAAATCAACAAGCTACTTGTTAATCAGTCTTCCAAAAAACTCCTACTTATTTTCTGGAAAGCTTAACGTGACTGCCGCACACAAAGTGAGTCGGTCTACTCAAGGAAATTACCAATCAATTATTTTAAAACAACATAGGGCAGTAAGCCTGGTAGAGCTGGTCTTTTACTGAGTGATTTGAAAGTAACAATTTGTAATCTGAACCAGTTAGGCCACATATATTTCAATTAAACAAAGGTAACATGTAAACTTTCTAAGCCCATACAGATTTCAATTTAACAAAAATAACATGTGACTTTCTTAGACAACACAGATTTTAAATTAACAAAGATAACATGTAAACTTTTTGACAAAATCAAGAATCCTAATAATAACTTAAACAGATGTGTTGCTTTTTGCAGATTTGGATTAGGGTTATCTGACAATATCCTGGGGTAACTTGTCTCTGAAGGCATTGTACTTAATCTCGTTTTCTTGATCATATAACTATATGATAAGAAAATACAGTAACCAATTTAAGGGTTGCCGTGCAAAATTCTGACGATTAATGCGAATATGTATTATTTTTGTAGGGGGCACTTTATTTGACATTAATCAAATTATTTATTCACGAGCTTCAAACGATTATATAATAACTCTGTGTGACTAATTTAAGAGGTTTCATTTATTATTTACCCGATGTTACATCAACAGCATTAAATGCCAATACGAGTTTATTTGTCAACATAACATAACTGAGGGAGGAAAACTGGGTACTACGCAGAAAACATACGACTTTACCAACACACATACTATCCACGGGAATGGAACCCGAGATACATGCGAGTCCTGGGATTGTCTTGTTTATATTGAGTCTTGTGATTCACTTAGCTTTAGTGGACTATCCCTAGAAGTTCACCAGAAAAATGTGGAGATTGTCCTTAGAAAAACACAGACAAGACGGCTGTGTTGGGAATTTCTGACATGTAACTTCAATCAAGTTAGCAACCATGCATAGATATAGCGAAAATGAGCTTTAGCTTGATAAATAAATAATGCATCGTCTGTTAGCATTCACGTTTAGATATATACATTAATCGAACACAAAATTTCTTATTTCTTCCATATTTTGTTTTTTTTTTTTCCTTTTTCTTTTTCGAATGGTAAAAACCTGGTGCAACTGTTTGAAATTCCAGTTATTATCTGCACGTATTGATAATTTATCTCGTTTCCTTCCGAAAATGATCCAAATATTTGTAGAAAATAGAACATGAAAGCAGTTTGTCGTTTTGATGCCTCTCTTCAGTGATTTACTTTGCATGGTACATTAGCTACTAACTCCGAACAAAGCCATATTGTGAGTTTCAATATTCCAACAAATCATATTTGTCACCTACAGACGATATATGAAAGGCAGAAAACAATTCGGTTACGATAAAATTGATAAGAAGCCGTAACACGATATGTGATCGAAGTAAAGCAAGCGGTACCAGCAGTAGGCCTATTCAATACAACATTAAGTTAAGGCTATACCTTCGGATAAATGTTATCCATGCTATGCCCAAGTGTGAAATCCAGCAAAGCCATGGAACACTGAACTACTATCAAGGAATCACCAAAAACTGAACTTAATAATGTATAGAGAAAAAATCATTAAAATTGATCGACTTAAACAGAAATAAAAACAACTAATGCATGATAAAGATCAGCATGATGTCTTATAGTTATTAAAGTAAATGTGGCAGTTCGAGTTATCTGATCTTTGGAAGCCGTAATGTCTTGATTAGCACTGGAGCAGCTGCTTTAACAACAAGGGCTTCCCTCGACAATTACTCAGTCCCGTGATTTGCATGGTCATTAGCAGTCACGTTGGGGGCTATAATCTGAAACTCACTCGAGTTTAGTGTATATATTAGGCAGTCTGAAAAACCAGCTGAGTGTTGAAAACTGTAACAATTTTTAGTTTTTGATACCATGCCTACCTGGCATGTGCTCTTGCAATCTAAGAAACACGTTTCATTTTTTACCGACAAATTTTATTGCTACAAAGGCAACTAAATTCGTACAAAACACAACTTTCATCTTAAAGCGAAACTGGGAAATGGTCTGCTCAGCGTACGTCACATGAAGCGTATAAATCCACCCAGCCCTTGTCTTGTGGTAATACAAGGTTGTTTAATAGATTTTTTATTTTTTATTAACCTAATTGGTTTCTGGCTTTCACGTATCTCTTGACTATGACAAATTCAATTTTGTTAAAAGTGGATATTTATAAAATAGCTTTTTATGTGTATAAGAGATGCCAATACTGTAGAAACAAGAATATGTTCATTTTGGAGGTATTCTAACGCCGTCAACTCCCTGGCGACTTATAATAAAGTCGATCCACATCATCAAGACGGCTGTAATATTACATCATAAAAATGTGTACGTATCCAAGTTGTCGGTATTGTACGACAAAACGAGAATGTTTAGTTCTTGGTTAGTGCTATTACTTACCCTTACACTAACAATACTTACGCTAAAGGTAATACTAAACCTAACCCATAGCTTACCCATAACCCTTAACCTGACACTAACATGACGTCATACGTTAGATGGCGGGTATAGCAAGGTTTTGTGGACCTCAAACAAACCTCAAACTGTAATTTGGTGTAATTTCACAGAATAAATTTCTCGTCTTGAAGTAACCTCATTAGGACAGGGGGAAGAAAAGAACTTACTACCAGTATCCAAGACAAAACAGTGACCAAAAGGTAATAATGGACAACGTAGTGTCAAAATAATGATGCTAGATTTCACTCAGAGGATAAGGAACACAAATAGAAAAAGCTCTAAGCTAATAACAGACTGATACGATCTTGTAGCATGCTGTAATATGTAGACAATTAACGAAAACTTAAACATTCATATGCACACTGGTTTTTTTTATTGCTTCACTCGTAATTATTTCGTAGTTATAACATCGTCCGTCGTAATTCGGCATTGTATATTTATAAACAAGTCACTAGCCTTAAATCATCAACTGTTGCCTTGAAGGAATTGATTTGTTTCCTGTGTAGCCATCGTTGTATCCCATAAAGCAAATCGATATAAACTGCAGAAAATAGCTCAGTTCACGGAACGGTAATATGACATTACTCAATATGTCCTACGGGATCAGTAGCTACCACGCAAACGTTGGGGTTGAAACTAATGAAGGTAATATAATATCAGACAAAAATTCCTCTTAATCATCTCTTATGTCCACTACGAATGACAATTATATCTGATGTAGACATATGTCAGGTCATTTATAGTCTCCTGTCAAGGCGTAAGAATAATCCTAGGCTCGTTACAGTTCTTTACAGCTGTTCCGTCTGATCCATTATTCTATAAAATGTT
>JAVFBW010159410.1:0-11744 GCA_034783835.1 Mopalia ciliata
TATGTTCACGCCACAGCGTAGCTGAAATATCACTGAATGTGGCGTTAAACACCAATCAATCAATCAATCAATCAACTGCTGGAATGTTACCTGCTACCCAAATTGTTCTCGATTTCTTAGAGGCATCTCGGTCAAACTTCAATGTGGGTTCCAATGTCAACCAGGCCAGTATATACTATATATTCAGTAAATCATAGAAACTATTCTGAACAAAGATAGGAATTCATGGTTGACCCAAAGTTCGGAAAACGTTACTATATGCTGTATTAGTTGTTCTAGATTTTCTCGACAGTGGAAAGGCACTTGGTCAATAAACTTCAACGTGACGTCTGACATCAATTAAACCGTTCTGTAATTTAAAGTTAATAAAACATTGTGACTATTCTGGCCACAGATAGTGAATTCATGATTGACCCAACGTTCCGGAAATGTTATACTATGCTGTATTAATTGTTCAAATGCACTTAGTCAACTTCAACGTCCGGTCGGACATCAGTTAAGGCGGTGTGTAATATAAAGTTAACCAACGTTCCGAAAATGTTATACTATGCTTTATTATGTGATATTTCCTGTGGTACTCATAACTATTATCAGCTTACACTATATAGAAATATCAACGGAGCTGGATGTCATTACGGAATGGAAAACAGTCTCTCATAATTTTGATGACACACGCTTTGGACAGTTATCGGGTACAATTTTGTTTAAGTGAGTCACTTGTATGCAATGATATTATATTGTGTCAGAAGTTATGGGATTATATGCACCATACTCAATTTTACAGTTTACAATATATGGCGTTGTTTGCGTTCCTCGGAAGTTGCTTCGCTTTGAGTTTAACCCAATTTGCCATCTCTAGCAAACCGTTTACCAGAAGTAGACGAGGCTTATTCTTGGAACTGTAAACCCATGATTTATATTTTCCTCTTGCCTCTTTTTATTGGATGTCTTGTTTTGTCTATCACTATCTGAATCACCGAGAACGATCAGGATCAGGAAATGTTGGCAGTCGTTGGTACAGTAGATCAATGAAACCTATTAGACCGTGTCAACGAAAAGAGATTGGGAAGTAAGAGTAAGTCCTGGAGTAAAGTTAATTGCTATAGCTGGTCAGAATGTGATGAATAAGTTGCTGTAAACCAGACTTTTGTCAAGTTTGATTAGACTTTGTCTGAGGCCACGGACGAAATGAGCATCCATTCACCTGCTCATAGGTCACGAGCACTTGGTCAGGTTAGTATTAATTTCAAAGGTGGACTTATCACTCAATCCAGGCGACACTATGCATCGGTCAAGTTGTAATTGGTATTAGGAACTGTCATTTTGTGTCTCTTGTAATACCAAGGCTGGTGGATATATTTTTATCCAACCGAGGAAGCCGAGGGAGTATTCTGCAGGACTGGCCAACCCGCTCCCCCACGGGGCGTTCATGGTATAAGTCTACCCAGCAAGTTTCAAGAAAATCTGATGATTCCTTCAAGCGATGTTCTAAGACTGTATGACAATGACCTGATTTTAAAACCGTGGTTACAACTTACCAGCTATAACAGGTGGGTATGCCAGAAATTCAGCATTCCTAATTCGACACTCATAGTCCACCTTTGCATAAAGGTGAGATTCACATACCTGAGTAACAGAACAAAAGGCTTTTAGAGAGCATCAGCACAAAACATGTATAAGGATGTAAGCACACACACACTACACACAGTTACATAAGTAAAACATATATAGGCTTACATTTTTTTTACACATATTAAACAATGACCTCTTCACTAGAAAAGTGTGACTCTTTCTTTAATGTAAGAGTCATTTCCACAAGAATATATGCTCATTAATTGTCACTCTTTATATACAAATTTCTTTCACAACCCAAGGGATTTTCCTGTAGATAGTCACAAGAGGGCGTACTTTCAAAAGAAACATCATTTCAACATGTTACAGACTGCAGTGGTTTATGTCGTATGAAAGACCACAGCATTTCACTGGCTGTCACAAAATGGAACAAATCAAAGTTATTATGAAGTTTTAGGCTCAAAACGGCAAATAAAGAATTTTGATTGGATTCTTAAAAGTAAAGTCTGTTATGAAGATCCACAGGAAAAGTTCCTTTCAATTGCCAGTAGGTATAACAAAAGGATTCAAAATACAAACTACTGTGCATTTTAAAATCAATTTTAAACTATATTTGAATTAAACATAACCTTATTATATAGTGTAACTTTACATGTATGTCGCAATGTTTGGTCATGAAAAACTTAGAAAAAACAATCTAAACGCAGGTCAGTAGTGTCAGTGCACTTTAAGAACAGATTCATCATGCAAAAGACCAATGACAATGGTGTGGTTTAAAGAAACAATCGTTAATGTCTTGATTTGTTTGTTTGTTTGATTGGTATTCAACATTGTACTCAAGGGTATTTCACTTATATGATGACAGACAAAAACACAGAACATCACAAACAAATCTGCTTCCCATTACCCTTTAGCTCCGAGAACACCAGGGCAACAGAAAGTAACCTCTTTTCTCGCCTCTTACGATTGACCAAGGAAGCCGAGGGAGTATTCTGCAGGGCCATGGGCCACCCGCTCCCTCACAGGGCTTAATGTCTTGAGGTAAAGCACGGATCACAACAGTTACCTGTATACATTTGAGTTCCCAAATCTTACCCCAGGGTGGGAGAGTCTCATTGTCTCTCTGAATGCCTCCCCAGCTATTTCACAAGACCTTTTCATCAGACCAACTTCTGCTTCAGATTTAATGAGACGTAGACGCTGTACCAGCAGATTGGTTCTCTCCATGTGAATATGTCGCTCTTCTTTGATGAAATCCTCTATCACAGAGGAATGTAACTGTTGGTGTACAGGAGAAATATAGTCATACCAGACCGCATAGGATTTGTTGTGATCACAGTAGTCTTGTAAATAACACTCCAACTCACCCATATTGTAGGCTTCATCCACACCGGTGATATGAATTGAGCCTTCCACCCCAGAACGTGGACCATCCCATAACTCTTTATCAGGGTCTCTCTTTGGTACAAACAAAATACTCCTCGATTTCTTGTTGTCAAATAATAGAAGTAATAAACTATCAGGCTCCTGGAACCCACTTAAATAGAGAAAGTCTGTGTTTTGTCGGAATGGATAAGGAATATCATAGGACATAAAACTCCTGGCAGAAGATGGGAAAATAGCAATATGGTTTTCTGCAGACTTGCTCCTTACTGTTGTACTTAACATTGAGTTTGTCAATTTGTGTCTCCTGTCAGAGAATTCAGCTTGAGAGATACCCGGAGTGACCTCCCCTTGCTGAAGCAGGTGTGGGTGTGTCTGGGCAGCAGGTTGACCAAAGCACCTTTTAGCCCCATATTCCACAACAGAGAATCGTCTTAGTAAGCCCCTACACAACACACCTACAAATGAAAATGTTTGATGACAATGAAAGCTGATATGACAAACATGTACTTATTTGTTTGACATTTAAGGCCATATTAGTAGTGTTGGACATTAAAACCCTACCACGGCACGATATTATCCAATCAAATCAATTCTCTTAAAACTAACGACAAGGAACATCTCCCTTGTTGGAAAGGGAGGTAATTTGAACAGTACAGGACTAATTTGTCTGATGTGTAAAACATTCAAATGTGAGGTATAAATAAAGTCACAGTGACACTGGACAAATGTACATAAATTAGTCATATGTGAATGTTATATGGCTTTAGAGGCCTAAGTTTTTCTCTTGCCAAGGTTTAAGAGTTCAGTTTTATTACCCCAATTATCTTACAATTTTTTAATTTCACTGAGAATTTCAGGGGTAATTTTGAATATTTAACAAGAGAAGGGCGAACATCATTGACTTTTACTTTCTTTTTATTCTGAAATATAAATTTTACTTGATTAAATTCACATAAATTTGTCTATAGTCTTCTTTGAACATGTGTTGCATTTGTTTTTAATTAAAATCATTGTAAACAAATACACTGGACAGTAAATCAGAATGGCGTCACCACAAGCGAGTATTTATGGATGAGCTATAGAGTGACTGTTTCGCAATAACTCGCCATAGAACAGAATAAATTGTTGTATCACATGATCACATCAGAATGGCTAACTGATTCTGAAACAGCACCCTCCTCTTCCCCAGTCCCATCTCAATCCAAGTTCAAGTGTTAAAAGCTTTTGTAGTAGTGTTTCTGAATTAGACGTATCTGTAAATTTTATGACTCAATCATGATCCCATAACTTGAAAGCTACAACAGAAGACAGTGCGACTTTTTACACCATTTTGTCATATTTTATTTGGCTTTTGGACGATTTGCTCTGTATGTCTAAATACCTAGCATGCCTTGGTGGTACTGTACATACAGCTTATATGCCACGAAATCCTTACACGGGAATTTACCCCTAAATCCTGATCTACAAAACTGAAGTGTTAGTACTATTTTAGCGGATCCAGGTATTGCCAATGCAGTCTTACATTAATAACAGGCCTGTGCTGTTGGGGGAAAATGGAATGAACGGGGTATTTCTATAGTAAAGCAAACTTATTTTAGGAGGACCGATTTAAAGGTTTCCGAAATTGTTTGCAGTGTTCGTCTAAATTTGGATTTTGCTACTGATTTTGACAAATTTCGTCAATCCTATAATCAAAGAAGTTTATGTTATTATGTTATTTTGCTTTATTTTTCATAAGTACACATTTTTGTGTTTAAAAAAATTAGCAAAGGAGCGGAAAATGCAAATGTTAAGTTATCTGGGTACAAAGTTTTTAGGACCGATTTTAAGGTTATGCCGGAAAAAGCTATAGCCTAGCACAGACTTGAATAAAATGACATGTTACAATTGTGTTAATTTCAGTAACAGCACAACTCTGTCACAATTTTAAATGTTGTCAAAGTTAACCTTTTACAACACCCTTCTGCATCTTTGCAAGAATACAACTGCAAGTAGCCCCTCAGTTAAACGGGTTTATGCAGCGACTGGCCCACAAGAAAGCATGTCACATGTTGTTGTTGTTGTTTTGCTGCGGCATATGCTGTCAAACTAACCATTGACAAACCAAAACATTGATGAAATTGGGTTTAGTTTGTCTGCCTATCAGTATAGGGATAAAGATCGTGAAAAGAAAAATTAAATGTTACTTTAAAAAGGAATGTAATACCATAAATGAGACTGGAATTTATTTAAGTTTATTGTTTTTTACGGCTTTTGGGGCCATTTTAAAGTAGGTTAAACAGAAGAGCGTGGAGAATTATAGAAAATTAGTGGCGTTTGTATAACAATGTAATGTACAAAACTTTGTTTTTAACATGATTCACAGAATAATCTCTCTTACACGAGTTGCATTTTTAAGTCTGAATAGAGAGACGTTAGGGTCACGTTAGCTGTTTACATACTGGTGGCAAGTAAATTAAAGATCGTTCCAAAACTACGTCGTAAAGGTTATCTTAATATTCAAAATTCTTCATGTAGCACAATTAACTAATCTGCGTTCGGTTCAGTCTCGACAGACCCTTGTTTCACTAATAATATTCACTGCAACAAATGTTACATTCATTAGCAATATGGGTCTAAATGTAGAATTGGTCCATCACCTGTAAATAGCATAAAAACAAGCCATTGCAAAAGAAAATCACGCGCAATAAAACAGTTAAGTTTACTTGGCATTTCTGCTAATTATTAAAAGGTCAAGATATATTACCGAAACGCCCGAAACAATTTATTGCCTACACAACAGCCAAAGAAGAACTCCGCCACCATGTTCTTTCTGAGTTTGACAATATGTATGTGTCCTTGTATAATTCATAGCTTATTTTTCTGAATTCATTCTTTTTATTGATTTGGGGGATCAGACTTAGGGTTAGTTACCCCTTTACTGACAGTATTTTTTAGTTTTAGATCTGTTTTATTCATTGATCTTTTACACTTAAATATCTGTTTTAAGACTGACAGACCAATTCTACAACGGCTCTGCAATATGTGCATGTGAGGATTAATAAATTTATAAGTTTAGCCATAGCCGCATAGGCTTTCAACTATAGCAAAGTCGATGTAGATTTACATGTATGTTTGAACTCAATGTAATGGGCAATGAGTCCGAAGATGACTTAGAATTTATATGCTCCGCATAGCCCAATGGGCGCTATTCAGTCTAGCCTCTTAAATATGACCTGCGGGCGGTTGGTGCTCTCAGAGCTAAAGGGGACGAGGAAGCCGATCTGTTTGTGGTGTCTGTATTGCGGCCTGTTGTCGTCCTGTATTTGTCCCGTCCTGTCTTTGTTTGTTGCCAGTGATGTCGAGGGTGGTTTCTTTCACCCATTGGGCTGGCACGTCGTTATATAAGTGAAATACCCTTGAGTACAACGTTAAACCCCATACAAACAAACAAAACTTAAATACATGTATGACCTAGATATTTACAACCTAGTCCTGAATTGAATGCCCCTTGCAAACGACTACAATAACTTCAGACATGTTTTCTACCTTATCTAGATCGATGCAGGAGTCTTTCGAGCAAAAAATAGCCAGTTTAAATATCACATTTGAGTCGCCATGCTTGTATATTAAAGCTTACGTAGCCAATTTGGCAAAGCAGTCATGGTATAAAAGCCCCCTTGCCGCAATCTTGTGTTGTTACTGATATCTTTTTACTTAATCCGATTTTAGTGGTGATGTTATGAAAGGCTCTTGTCACACTAAACATTGTCCAGGTGATTTATGCCGGTCTTTACAAAAAGTTAAAATTCTTTTCATTTATTTTTCTAATATGTGTTATTTAATTGCAGCCCTTCAGGTACTTGTTCTCATTGGTGTCAAAACAGAGTTGTTCTGAAGGAGCAATATGGACAGGAAACAGATAGAACTTCTCCAAGGTTTCATTGAAATCTGTAAAAAGAATAGTAATGTTTTACACCTCCCTGAACTCCGATTCTACAAAGAATGGTTGGAAAGGTCAGTATAAGATTCCTTTTTTAAACCTTTATTTCCATTGAGCAAGGCTGGCCACCACATGCTTCATTTTTCAAACATTTTTGTGATTTAGGAATAAGATAATGATAAGATATATTCTTTTGTTTCGTTTTAAGCTAAGAACATGTTGACCGTGCGATCCATCTCAACTCATCTCAACTCAACTACCAGCATCCCACTGCAACTGGCTGCAACTGAATTCAGTCGACATGTTCGCTTTTGCAACTGGGTACAACTAGTTGCAGTTGATCGCAAGCGAGTTGAGCATGTTCTACTTTTCTGCAACTGGCTGCGATCGATCAAAACAAAACACATCACATGATGAATCACATGACCACTAAAATGCTCATCTTGAATTGAATGAAGAAGCAATTAATACTCAATCTTTGGCAAAGGAACATTTACGTGTTTTGTAGGGCAAGCAAATTTTTTTAAATTAAGTACACTTGTTGTTAGGCTTTGTTGAAATAACATCATTCAATTTGTGTAAATATGGTATTTTTCTCACTGCGTCACATGATAATCATTAACCATGCGACAGTAGTATAACTTCACAACGAGCATGCGCAGTTTTCCCCAGTTGCACTTGATCGCATTCGACCTGCTCGTAACCCGTTCTGTGATGTTCATTTGCAGTGAAGAGCAAGTCTTTTATAAATGTCGACATGTTTGGGACGACCAGGTCGACTGCGTCCAGTTGTCCTCAGTTTCAGTGAATCGCATGTCGATATGTCCTTAGCTTAAGTAAGCCAACATCCATTGCAGTTTAGTGTAGTGAAGAAAGAACTTTAATTATTATGTCAACAACAAACATAATGTTAATAGTCTACTACATGTTTCTTACAAAATATATTGTTTCTTATAAAATATACTCGAGATAGTAAGTATCAGTAAGATACGTGTAGTGTAATGCTTACCGTAGGACTTTGTCTGACAGCAGTGTTATTTTAACTGATTAATGAACCACTCACCAACATTAACGAATTCCCAACACCATTCATATGTCCAAGCAGTCTGTCATTCATTCGAGTGGACTACTATAGGCGAAAAAGGTAGTCTATATTACATGTACCATGTGCGCTGTGTTGTGTCCACCAGAGGGAATTGGTTACATTTTAACTCACGTGTCGTACGCATTTAAACAACACATTTTCCTTGGCTTCTTTAATTATTTATAGCTTAATATAATGGTAAAAACGGAACCTTAGATGGCAACAAATGCTAAGACAACTCTGACACAATGAAAACCTTGTTAAAAAATGAGATTAAAAAATTTAAATTATTACATTTATAACTTGTCTTGATTTGAAAGTCGTATTTCGGTTGTATCGGTGGTCTAATAAGTTAATACATTTGGGTAAAACAGTGAGGTATCTACAAAGATAATATCGTTACCCTCCTATATTTGAGTTAAAATACTAGGAGTATGAATCGCTAATGACCAAAAAGATGGTCACAATTTTAAGACTTAATCTTGGCTTTTTAATTTTGAGCCTTTAACCGTTCGTTAAGTGGTTATTCATTGTACAATGACATTCAGATCATAGTGTTATCATTTTAGAATCAGTATGAAGTCTACAAGGCAAAAGTCTTAGTGAAAATTTACATTCATCAAGCTGTACTGATATGTAGACTGTAAAGGTAGGTTAATTTGAATTATTTATATTGAGTTAGGTGACATCGCCATCAGACATGCGACAAATAAATTCGTCGACAATTTCCTTCGAGAATTTAACGGAACATAAGTACTAAAGTAGCCTCCCTCGCGTCACCTGAATTAAGGAACACAAGAATAATGGTTAAAGAACATTTGTTTGAAGTAGATAGAAATCGGAAGAATGACAGACGAACGTGGGGCTCATCTGTTTTTGCGGAACTGCTAACGACAAAAGATATAATAATAATTTGTATCTTGTGAATAAAAAGCAAATCTATCCGAAAGAATGGTTGATTATTGTGCAAACAGCTTACAAAGGCGTAGTGTACGACCAAAGGAAAGAAACAAATTGCTGCCGGAGTAAATTTGAAAAACATGGTAAGTCTTAATAGATGTAATTACAAATAAGTTAGTTTATTTAGTATAAGAACCTTTGAATAAAAGCTCCAAACTATTTTATATATTTTCTGCATTCGTCCATAGATCAACACTTTGACAAATGCCCAAAAACCAACACAAGTGGGAGCCTTGTCTACTGCTTAAATCCCATAAATTTTGGACAACTTTCCAATGACCTTGCCAAAAATGTCACTGCAGAAACTGAATTATAGTCTCACATTTAAATATTTGTAATGAGAATTTCCAATTAAATTTGTTATTGTCAATAATTTAGATTTTGGGCTTTTGAACCCTTGTGGTCACGACATGGTATATAGTTCTTCGCCATAACACAGTGTAATTGGAAAAGACAAAACCCATAATCACAAAAGCGCTTCGATTTAAGGCGTACTCGCGAACATAAAACGGTATGTATATGATTCATGTTTAAAGAGTGTCTTCCAATGCGATGGTCAATATGCTGATCCACTTTAAATAATCCTCTCAAGTTGCTTCCAGTTTTTACTGGTCAAACATATTATATTAAGAAAATTGTCCTGTTAAATCCTTTGATGAGTTTGTCTCCTGATAATGGCAGGCCTTTGATACACACAAAATATAAAAGACTGTTACATCCTTATCTAATACGTCAGTCATTGTTAACATGTTCTACTTTAATGTTAACGAAGTGCCTAAACTATTGACCGATCGCCAGCTTTCAATCGAATACTTTTTTAAAACTAATCAGATGCCGTCTTTATTCGTTTTTCTAACACTTTCTCTGACACTTGTCGACTTTCTGGAAAAAGTGCTGTGGCCAGAGTCGAAATCGACTGAATATACACATTCTGATGGACTATCTGCGAGTCAATAATTGTAATTATCTCCGTCTAGTTATGGCACATTGTTGCATTGTCAAAAGTTATCTGTCCATATTGTATACATCAATTGTTGACTCTTAACACCAGAGTCTAAAGGGCGTTGCTTATTTACAGTGGCATTGGCTTGGGATATGTATAATTTGTGCCTGACATCTGAATACGAACTTTGACTTCGCTTTACTGAAACCCAATGACATAGAACATTTAAATTTATCCGACAACTCAGAAATTCATTATTTTGTATTGTTTATTTAGGTTAATTTACCAACTTTAGTTTATGTTGGCCACCATTTCATTAGTATTGTTATGTTTTAATTATGATTTATTCATAGTCCTATAAGTGATGGGTGTAGATTGAGGAAGATATACCATGCGAATTTATTATCAAAATATGGTAATACCAAATTGTAACAGTAGATTTCTCTCAAAATCCTGAACAGGAAACATGTGGTTTATTCAACGTTCATTTCTATACTTGGTCAATCGCCAGCGATTTGGCAAAAAAAAAATATTAAAACAGTCCATCGCTGAGATCTTTCGTCCAAACGATCTCGAATGGTCAAGATTTATGTACCTTTGGCACTGTGATAGACCTTGTTTAATGTCAATGTGCAATGTAAGTTGCTAAAGTCCTTCGGCATGGCTCATATCATTTAGAGAAAAAGATGAATTTCTCTACAAATATATATTTTAAATGCAATGTTTATTTGATTGGGTATCAGCGCCTTGCTAAAATTCAAATTATATATAAAACACAAGATACTCCTTATGCCTGAATTTTCAAATTTTTCGTTTCCTTTGAGATAATTCACTAATTTTAGCATTAAATTATGTTTTGTAATTTTTATTGGATTGAAAGTGAGCAAAAACAAAAACGTCCGACTTCTAACAAAAACATGGAAGATTTTGTTTTATGACGCCTTCAAACAAAGTGCCTGCCTTTTATTGCACAAAATCAGTGCATCATTAGAAAGAGGCCAGTAGGCCTTTAAAAAAAAAAAACTTGTTAGAAAGCCAGCGAAGTTCGATGACTGGTTGGTGACAACCAAATGTCAACCACTGAAATCTAACATCAATCAGACAGCTAGGCTTGGTCAGTCGAAAGTCACTGGCCGCAAATGAAATTCGGGGGAAAACCAATGGCATGAGAGATATTCACGCGCATTAACTCTGAACTTGAACCCGCTACCCCAATGTATAATAACCAACTCGCATGGCCCTTGACTACCCGCTCATTCGCTGAGCACAACACACGATCTAATCAATTGAAGCATCAAGAGTCTAATAATCCAATAATATTGCTCGTGATGTGTTCCGATTGCTGGACACTACCAGTAAGCCATGATAGAACATGTATTGTTGTGGAATAATTTATTCACTTTCATTGGAATCAATGAGTAGGTCACGTTATACTAGTTTATTACTGATCAACTTCCCAGGCTGGTTCACATACGTTAATATTAATTTATTACTGAATACCACGGTGGAATTCTTAAATTTCACTGGTAAAAATTGTCCGTGGTGCCTACAACAGGAATTGCGTATCCGGTGTACCACAGAGGAACAAAACTGAAGCATTTAAATATTATGCCTACCACTGATGAGTTTAACATAGTAAAGTACATATATAGCAGCAACTCCAAAGAAATATAATGCATTCATTTTGACTCAAATTTTTGCTTTATTGATCAAATCACCATCTGGTATACTAATTGGAGAGGGTGTAATGATGAAAGGGTGCAGGGGGGGGGGGGGGGGTAGCTATTGCCATGGATGAATTTGACCTGAACAATATTAAAGGTTGAAGCTTATCCCATTAGCGTGGAAACGGTCCTATTACCTGAAAAATAATTTTA
>JAVFBW010159421.1:0-11743 GCA_034783835.1 Mopalia ciliata
CATTTGGTCGTGCGGTCTGAAAACAATAAGCTACTTTTTCAAGTTCTGTTATGTCTTTCTTTTTTTGAAGAGTGTATTTCCTTATTATAAAATGAATATATTGGTCTTTTACATACTGGCAATCAGTATAAGAATCAAGTCAAAACTTTTCTTGAAAGAGTTGCACCAATTTAAGAACACATGTGGAACCGCTAACCTGGTCAACGACGCCTCACTTCGGAAACATCTATCATACATTATGCAACAAGACCATCTTGCATAAAGCTATATGTATTAAACATGAAAACCTCAATGCAAACAGATTCAAATCTGTGGGCATCAGTTTTGTTCAGGAAGACAATGTTATCAACAGTGGTACTAGCTACTAGCTATCGAGACCTGTGGTCCTATCCCAATATGCCAATGGGTAACCCCAATACATTACTGGAATACGTAAAAATAACATATCGGGGTTTATTCTTAAAAATATTTATATCTTAATAAACCTAACCGTTGCAGAGATCGCCATAAAATGAAGCCGAAACGTGAAGCTAATGTATAGTTGTAACGTCAATTTAATGCAAGAGGATTTTATTGCATGATGTATGATAGTCGGTTCTGAAGTAAGGCGTACATTGACCAGGTTAGCTTCTCCAAATGTGTTTTTAAATGGGTACAACACTTTCTAGAGAAGTATTGGTTTGATTCACTACATTGTCTGCCAGTTATGTAAAACACCAATAGTTTATCCAAAAACCAAAGTTAATTAAATAATGTGTTAATTTAAAAAGCATAAGTATTCTAAAACGTTATCTTGTTTTATAAATCTATTTTAAATTTTAAAACCATTTAAATAGTTAGCTTAATATTAATAATATGGTCATTATGATTTTCATTTGGAATATCGGCAGGTGTACTTGATTTATGCAAATTACGTATATTGCCCAAAGCTGCAATCGAGTGCATTTTTAATATCTTACTCCAGAGGCCTCATTGAAATGCATCGTGAAGAAAAAAATCTGTTGCAATTTGTGGTTCGGCAACCAAATCCCCTATAGTGTTATAGTGGTACAACACAGTGAGGTGTAATTTCACGACGTGTCATATTGTTTTAAACGCGGACACGGTGAATAAAGTGTCAGTATATCTGTTATAAACAGCCCGATTGACTTTATTCAATATCTCAAAGAATTATTTTCAGAGTTTCAGACCCAAACTGCACACAAACAATCGTCCAATGAAAACACGCATTGCAAATGCCTTTGGTTCCATCGCCATCTTCAATCGGGCGATAAACGTACAGTTAAAAAAAGTTTTTCTAACGCAAACGCAGAGTTTTAGGAAATATATAATATTTTGGGGAAATATGTTAATATCGATATACAAATATAATTGATGAAATATTGAAACAATATGCCGGTCATATATGTAATAAAATATCGGGGATTACATTTTCATAGCTTGAAGAGCTTGTCAAAGGCTCGTAAAACACTCTTTAGTTGGTACAGTTCTCTTTCGTTATCCATTCATCGATTTAATTTAAAGTTAAGCTTAACCTTTACGGTTTCGTGAAAAATCCTATTCCGTAGAAACATCCTACAGCATTTCTTTCCAAAATAAGGTTAGTTGCAGTTGACTCCATCAATCGAATGTGACAGATTGGAAAATAAGGAGCAGTCTCATGCTTGTCTATACTTTATATATAAAGTGCATATTTCTATGTATTAATGAATTTCTTAAAAGCATGTATTGAACAGAGAATTTAGTTATCTTTTTGAAGACTTTTCTCTGCAAATCTGTTTCAGATAGTTCTATTTTTTTATACGATAAAAGTGTAATTTATGGCTTTTGACTACAGGTAAATGAAGCGTAGCTAACACATCATTATGTCACCTGAGCGAGATTGAAGAGAAATCAGGTCGGCTGTATTCGAGATTAATGAGCTGTAACTGTTCTAACACTAAAAGATCATATTACAGCTAACTGTAAAGGTGACACATGGGCTCATTGAATATGATTAGTAGATCTCTGTCCAATTAATTCGGTTGATTTGGTGTGTAATGCCATGTGACGGGGATTTCACTTGTATGATGGCAGTTCTTCCCCAGTAGATAACAAATGGCATTGGTATAAAATGTGAAGTGTTTAGCGTTGTCAATTAATCTTCGGATCTTCCCACAATATTTTATAAGACAGAATTGCTATGTCATGAGTCGTATAGCATCGATTGGTGAACTTGCATCCATTTTATGTCCTTTTAATTCCTTATCAGGCAGGCCGCCGCTTAAATTAAATCCCTTTAATTGTACACCAAACACACCTGCGCTGCGAAGGCGTATCGAACGTCTTCATATAAAACACGGAAAGTTGCAGAAAACTACCCACAATAGAGTGTGTGTAAGATAAGGTTAAGGTCATGGCTAGGATACAAACTGTCTCTACTGTACGCTCTATCTCACCAGAAATATAAATAAAAATTATAAAATAATTATTAACTCTGCAAAACTCTGCACTGGTGACCATACTGAGATATATTTTCTCCTAAAGGGCTATATAGAGAACATTGAGCCCGGTTGCTCCAGATGTTATTAAATTTAATCTGCTATTAGGTGACGTCGCTCTATTTGTTATCCGCTATAAGTTATTTAGTCTGGTGTTAGCGACTAATCTTCTTCGAACAGGACTTAAAGCTTGCGCATACGGCCCAGGGTCCAGTTGTCTGAAAGACAATTAGCCGCTAACACCTTAAATTGCTAATACTGGGCTAAATACTAATAGTCTTCGAGCACCCGGCCCTTGTATGATAAATAAATATTTCCATATATGGCAGTATTGTATAATATGATTATTTTGGCATTTCGGGGACATTACAAAATACAAATCAGTCGAATTTAAAGATGAGATCGACTCAACATATTATTGATATTTCATAAATCAACTTCATTAATTAAGTAAATATTGGTGTTGATCCCTTCCCCAGAAGTTTGATTTAGAGTCGAAGAGGCGGAGAAGCAGTACATGTGGTTTTGTAGCAAAGACCTGTGCCCTCATTTTGACACGAGTAGAACTGATCTGCTGTACATGTCGAGGGTTTGGACGAGATATAAAATGACGACAGGTGGACAGAGGCTTTTGCGAGGCGAGTAAGGCAATACGATAGGTTTTAAACTCTTTTTCTGATACTATCGTGGACCTTTCTCCCCCACCTCTAAAAAGGTAGATATTGTCACACAGTTTGCAAAGTGATTCTTTGGAACTATACATTGGTTAACGGTAAAGACTTGGTTCCGATGTTTATCGCGTCAATTTGATTCAAACATTCCCAACTCAATCTTCTACTTCCTAAAACCTCTGGTATTTGGTACGGTGTTGTTGATTTTGAGGAAATGTTTTTGGAGTTGTTAAGGTTTCCATCAACATTAACAGTGAGTTTGTTCTCAAGCCTTGTGTCCACAACACATACAGACGTAAATTATGCAATGTTGGCCATTCTGTGTTCTTGAACTTATTTATACCCAAACCAATTCGTCATCTTGAGAAGAGAAAACCCGGTTTAAGTCTCAAGTCAATTCGTGAATTAGTAATCAAATTATCATATTTACAGCACCAAGGCGTCCCTATTGCAAACTGTTACAATGGTCATTATGTTGTTTGGCGCAATTTGGTCAAATGCAATCCTATCCATTGTCTTAATAGAAGAAAGTTAAAGTACAAAGCAAAGTTGAATTTATTCTCAAGCTATCATTTTCACAACACATTAAAGTGAATATTGTAAAATAGTGCAATGATGCATATTTTGTTATAGAGAATTTGTTGAAATGCAATCTCATTTGTTGTCTGAACAGGAGAAGGTTATATTTTAAGTTAATCGGTGAATTTGTTACAAAGTTATCTAGTTCACAACATCTAAATACATGAATATTGTAAAATTATGCAATAGCTGCCATTTTGGTATTTGTAATTCGGAGAAATGAAATTCCATTCTTTGTCTTAATGGTTGGAAGCTACAGTAAAATGTTCAAGTTATTCAGTGAATCTGTTCTCAAAATTATTCTTAGGCATGAATATTGAACATTTATGGAAGGCTGCCATATGATTTTGCGCAATTTGATGAAATGCAATCTTGTCCTATGTGTTAATACTAGGAAGCTAGCATCCAGGTTTCAAGTTTATGGGTGAATTTGTTTTCAAAATTATCGCGAGAGGTGAGTTTTATCAAATAATAGAATAGCCATTTTGTTTTACGGAATTTCGTGAAATTTAATCCCATCTATTGCCTTAATAGGAGGAGATTATATTTCAAGTTTCAAGTTTATTTGTTACAGAGTTATAGTATTCAAAGCGCATACAAGCATGAATATTCAAAAATTATGCAAAAACGGTCATTCTGTGTTACGGATGAATTCCAATTCCGTCCGTCGTCTTAACAAGATGAAGTTTCATACCAATAAAGTTTGAAATTAATCCGTGAATTTATTCTCTACTTATGGTGTCTCACAACACATGCAGGCATGAATATTCTAAAATTATGTAATAACTACCATTTCGTTAAATGGAATTTAGTCTTAACTGGAGGAAGCTGCAGAACAAGTTTAAAGGTAATCGGTGAATTTGTTTCTCAAGCTAACGTATTCACAAACATTCGCAACGGACGGACTGACTGACTGACGCATACCGAGTAGCATTTCTAAGTCCCTCTTCCCATAGTACTGGAAGACAATAACGGTTGAACAGATTGATTGATTGATTGATTGATCAAAAAAGCACAATGGAGTATCGCTATGCTTGCCTTCGTCAAACAGTGGCGAAAGATAAAAACCTTTAATTGCTCAAAGTGTGATGTCATGAAATGTGAAGTGTTCTGTTATTCCTTCAATGCTTAGTAAAGTATATAATTTGAACATATGGCCCTTGTCAGATAGACGGAATTCTAGGAAATATAAAAAAAAGTTTTATTAAAAAAAAACCCGTTATTATGTATGTAGTAATTTAACTATTGGAATCAATAAAACCTCAAAACCTTCTTGTTTGATTTTTTTTAAACTGTTGCACTGCAAAATACAGATAAAGCAATTAAAAAGCGTATATATATAATTATACAGAAAATCACATTAAAAATATATCTGCCAAAACCTGATTTACTGGATCGAAAACTCAATAAATAAAACACATGTATTTATTATTTCTCGATAAAAAGGTACTAGTTTATAGCCCAAGTTCCAGTGCTCACAGTGTCTCTTTACATTAAGGTATACGATCTACAGCGTGGCCTATTTATTCCTGGGATTATTGTATGAAAGAGCTTCTGAACGTGAATTACTATAAATATACCAAATCGAATACAAATATGGATTCCTCTGAAAAGATAATGTTTTGTAGATGAAGTAAAGGTTGAAGGATTTCGATCCTGCTGAGCACGTGTACCATTTTTTTGTAAAGGGGAAGTTGGGGGGGGGGGTCACTACAGTATAGTTTGTTAATCGGATGGCGGTTTAATGTCGCACTCCAGGATATTCACTTATATGACGATGGATTGTTCATTTCACTCGGTTTATAGCTAATATACAGAGAAAGCTCCATAAAAACAACACCACGATTGTAGGAGCAACATCATGGGTTCACTCATAACTGATTGGTCGACAGGTTGACTCTAACTGGCGAATGGTACATCGAAGTAGGATAATTAAGCAGACGCGCTGCCCACTAAGCCACGGCCGCTGGCTAGCAATACATTGGATTGGGCTTTATGTAAAGCGACACAAGTATTTCATATGTGAAGCTATGCACACGAACTAACACTGTAATGAATCGTGTGAAGCACAATCTTCAACGTAATGGTTACTGGATAGACTTTTTCTATGAATTTGTAGAGATGCAAATGAATGCAACGATTACTAATTAGCTGCTGTAAACTATTTAAATGCCTTTATTGTAACATAGAAACTACTTGCTATATTGCGCCCGTCCTTCCCAAAGGCCGCCTCACTGTGTCACTCTGCTCTTCCTTCGGTTAAGTAAGTTTAAATCCGGAGAATATCTTAGAATGATCCTGCCGACTTGCACTTGTTCCTTATATTTTGCACAGGACGTTTAATACTGCCGGTTCTTTGTTTAGTGATATGCACATGTATGCCAGGTTTTTCTAATATAACGGTGAACTAGCTAAATGGGGGTCCGAGAGTTTTGACCCCCTTAATGATATGGACCATCTCTAGTCCGAAAACGAATCCCTACTATCGCAAACGCTCCATGTTTGCTACATCTACCTGTATTTGCTAATCCTGTATGGTTACAAGAATGCGTTACATTTAATTATACTAGGTATGCAATTAACAATAATTCCGGAGACTGGTTGGAGACTTTAATACTATCGTATTAATCCTGATTCAAATCTATAAGATGCCGTGAATGGTGAGGGTCCCTGAACTTAACCGGACTTATCTATCCATATGTTTTTTTATCGTTACAGATTGGCTGACCTGTATCCAATTCCAACGTGGTTACCACACCAGAACTCTTTATAATGTAAGTAATTGTCTTATTTCTAAGGCAATTCTGCGTGCCTATACCCAGAAAAAATATACATAAATATGCCAGAACCAGGCGAATTTACTCCAGCGAGGTAACTTATATCTAGATCACAAATATGTTTTTTTTTTATATTCCGCTGCGGAGTCCGATCTGGAGCAAAAAAGCTGTAGTCGGGTTCATTGCTAGTTTTCCAATCTGTCGCTTGTTCAGGAAATAATTGCATTTTTTTTTTCACTTTCAGGTTGCTTGTTTACCTATTGGCATCCGCCCTTGTGAATTATTCTGCCGCTAACTATTTGTTCTATGATCTTTGGAGGAGCATTTCTGGAAGCCTGGTGTACGTCTCCATTGGGCGAGGGGGAGTCTGGGGTGTCGATGAGAACAACGAGATCTTCTACCGGCAAGGCAGTTATGATCAACCACGCGCGTGTGGCTCTGCCTGGAAGAAGGTATCCGGAGTGCTAAAACAACTAGATGTGGGTCACGATGTTGTTTGGGGCGTCGGCATAAATGACCAAATATATTACCGTGCAGGTATTACGGCAACCAAACCTGAAGGGGAAAACTGGGTCAAGGTCGAAGGTTTATTAAAACAAATCAGCGTGGATCGGGACAATCGTGTATGGGGCGTGAACACAGATGACAAAATCTACAGAAGAGTTGGGGTATCTTCGACTAACCCTCGAGGTACAAAATGGGAAAATGTACCCGGGTCGCTGAAGCAAGTCTCTGTTGGTCCGTCCGGAATATGGGGTGTTGACGAAAGTAACAAACTCTATTACCGTGATGAATCAAAATCTAGTTGGCACTATATGTTTTATCCATGGAAATACATACATGTAGCTTCCGGTGACAATACAGTATTTACAGTAGACTCGGATGGTAAGATTCGCTTCATGACTGGGATTCGAACCAAAGGACGATTCACCAGTTGGCATGTAATTAATTCGTATAATCTCGATAAACCATTCTTCAAACAAGTGGACGTGTACCAAACTGGACTGTGGGCTATTAACGATAAACATCAGATTTCTGTCTTTGACGCTAAACGTGTACTTTTGGATTTGGACAAATAAAGCGAAACCACAAAAACATTACATTTTGTTTTTATTTATGTTTATCGTATCGTTCCTCCCACTGGGATGAGGTCAAGATCTCATTCAACCAGGTATTGGCTGTCTGTATGTATGTCATAATATATTTTATCTGTCCTCTACCGGTGGGTGCCATAGCAAAAATTTCCGATTTATTTCTTGTCCTCTCTGCCCTTCATGTCCCACATTCGTTTACCCGAAATTTGGTTACATTTCATGTGCATAACGCAGTTTAGTTCTTCGCAATGGTAATTTTAACCTAAAATTGATTTGCAACCAAACAAGCAGCGTATGCTTTTCTTATGTCCAAGCTTTCTTAATTCATTCGCGGTTGCCAATAACGGTTCTGCCTTCGATTGCAGATCTTTGAATGTCTCTCTGGGTGGTCCTAGTCTTTGACGTTTCTGTCAGCATTAGTATTTCCTGATTTTAAATGCGACTATATGTTAAAACTTTATTGTATGGCAGTACCCTCAACCTAACGTATGCTGGCAAAATAAAATAATTTAAATCGGACGGCCTTGATTATAGTTGCGAATTTTATTACACGACTAAGACAATTTATTGTCAAATGTTTTCATTGAAGATTTTAACTGTTATCCGCCAAAATAATGCTCCGATAAAGAGTCGATATGCGACCTACTATAAAGAAAACCTAAAAGGCATGCATGTTTGAAACTAATAGATTTCATCTATGTAAAATATCAGGGACCTGTCTAGTAATATTGTGATAAAACTGATATGTAATTTTTAACAGTCCAATGCTAGACGGTAGGACCTGTTAATGCTTTATGCAATTACGTCAACACCGCAATTCATACTTAAATTTACGCTTTGTTGTACGGATGTTATCTGCTTAAAGGCTAGTTCATGGGCTACCGGCCTCTTTCCATAATAGAAAACCAAACCTATACAACACATACAGGTTTGCAACATATTTGGACCATCCTGGAACAAAGTACTGTGTTTAAACCCTATCTTTAACAATTATCTCAGATATTGCGTTTTGGAGTGTATCACAATATTTAAATAAAATGTGGAGATAAATTCACTGTGCCCATCGGTACAGTCAGAACCATTACACACAATAACATCCGTTGGCGGCGTTATAAAGATTCCTTTCTACCGCTTCTCTATAAAGATGTTTCATGATTAGTTAAAAGAGACCAGTTAACAATGGGATTAGTTGATTGATGCTTATCTCGTGGTATAATAACAGGAAGACCTTTCCATTCAATTTCCACCGTAAAGGGTCTGTGATCAGATTACACTATTTCATAACTTATGCCAGTTGATATAATAGCAGCATTTACATTAAGTGGTGTAATACCGTGATCGAGCCATGAGGTCGTAAGGTGAGCATCACTATCAAATGCGAATGTGTTATTATGTAGGCCTTCCACGTCAGGCATATACAATCTGCTAGATCGACAAAATTGTGCCATTTCCTCCCTAAAAGGTTTGCTTGGATCAGCATTAAAGTCACCCATTATAATAAAGTTAGATGTAGAGGATTATTGACAAGACAACCGCAGTAATCATCAAAGTTATCTACACAATCATTTGGCATATATAAACCCACAAAATAAGGACAGATGTATGTTCTGATTTGATATTAACACCAATTATTCTTTTATGATTATAATCTAGGAAATTAACATTTTTACTAATTGATGTACCCATAAAATGGCTAGCCCACCATGTGGTCTTCCCGCAGATAACGCTGTATCGTCAACAGATGAAAACCCACGGCCACAAAAATCAGTATGAAGAGAATTTAACATTCCTAATTGAGAATTAAGCAACCAAGTTTCTTGTAATAAACATATATCGCTTTTTTCACAAAGATCTAATTTCAGTGACTGAAGGTTTCAGTGATCGGCAATTATATGCTGTTAATCTTAAAGACACGGATTTTCTATTGATTTTATTTTTGACATTAATAATAATTTTCATAGTCATCACCACTGGACCACCCTGTGACATGTTGTATATTCGCACGTCGATTGTCCTGGTGAGGTCTATCTCTTCTATAGTAATACTGGCTGGAATCCTGAGTTTGTCGTTTAATGTTTTTTTCTCACTAGAACTTCTTCCGGCCAATATGTTGAATTAAGAAGTGATTTGGCACATCGCCCTGTTACCAACACCCAGAAAGATGCATACGAATCGTATTTTGTTTGAAGTTGTTCACACTGAATTTCCACCCCAGAGTTATAAACTTTTTAATATCTTGCGGAGTCGTGGTAGGTTCTATTCAAGTAATGAACACTTCAACTTGAGGATAACTTCTCACGCCACGTAACTGAGATGTTTTCTTGGATACCGCTGTAAACTCATTCTGTTTATTGCTGAGAGGTTCGTGGAAGAAACAACATTGGAATACATAGGTTTTAGTACCAATACCTCATAAGCACCACTGTTTGATAGGTTTTTCTTAATGACTAGATTTCCACAGCTCTGGGAGCAAACATTATTTTTTTACTTTAATTGCATGACATATCATTTTTCTTCTCAACATTCTGGTGGCCGTCAATTACTTTCATTACAGGGATTGGGGTGCTGTGCGCTTGTGCACCATTCAAACACTGGGCCACAGAATCTTGCGTTTCATTCGTCGATGGACTAGAAGCCGACTCAATGGATCGATTTTCAACACGTTTTGGACACATCTATGTGGTTTGTAGAAACAGGAGGTAATCTATTTTGCTGCCTACCTACGAAACAAGGAACGTCTTCAGACTCAAGTTGAATAATGAATAATCTTAGCAATATCCTGTAAGGTTGTCCTTTTTTTATTGGGTCCAGTGCGTTTTCTATACTTTCCTTGGATCTTGTCACCACATCATTTGATAACTAAGTCTTTAGCCTCTTGAGCCCCAAGGATCGAGTAAACATCTTCACATAACTTGATTACAGTGTTTACCGGAAGAATGTCAATGTTGTCCACCATATAACAACGAAGTTCACGAATTCGTTGAATCACGAAAAACGACAAAAAAAATCGAGATTCGTTATTCGATAAAGATTTCAAGATTCGTTATTCGAATCTTGAATCACGACAAAAAACGGAATTCGTTATTCGGGACAGGAATAATGACACAAACACAGGATTCGTTGGTCAACTCATATAGGTGTATGGTGCTTTGAAAATATACCCTCTTGTATAGAGATCAACAGCCCCTAACCCACAAAAAACAGGATTGGTGATTGGTCTCACAAAGATTGATGGTGCGTCTCAAATATCTTTCCTTTCTTTTCTTTATTGGTGTTTAACGTTGTAATTGACAGTGTTGTTTCACAAACATCACGACGGATTGTCTACTTCACACTGTTCCTTGCTTAAATATGGACAGTTGGGAGGAAACTTCGTAAAAACATCTCCTTGGATTCACATGCAAATCCCCGGAGGTGCTTTTGACGAGAGACAAATACGAACACGTGAACTTTTCATCACATCGAAGTAATATTAGTACACCGACAAGCTAACCACATAACCAATCCGACTTCTAAATAATATATGCCAAAATAAATGCCTTCTTGCTCTGTATAGTAAATTTGTTTTTGATGTATCAAAGGTTGATAGTGCTCTAACAATAAATCTGTCGGGAAGGAGTGACTTCCCACCCAGTATTGTGTACACAAAGATAGCCGTTGACGCATTCGTCTAATCACGATTAACGAAAAAAAAAAAAAAAACGGGATTGGTTATTCGACTCACGAATCCCGTATTTTGTGGTAGTACCATCAACCTTTTGAGATGAAATGCAAATCCACTATACAGAGATGGAAGGCATTAATGTTATTTTTGGAAGTGGGCGTGGTTTAGTGATTAGCGTGTCGGCCGACTAATGTACTTCGATGTGATGTTCATTCGTTTGGTGCCATCTGACAATTGAGGGACACATGGTGTGACTCCGCCAATCTGGGGGTATTTTACCCGTCACTCCCGATGTAATGCTTCTTCCAATTCCTGCAGATTTTGTAGAGGAGGCTCTAGGGATAGAATTCTACGGCCAATCATGTCCCAAATGTGCGGCAGTTAACCCTTGTGCAGATCCGACGTCTGACTGGAATGATGAGACGCAGGTTGGAAGCTGTCATCCGAACTCGTGGAGGCTACACACGCTATTGAACTT
>JAVFBW010159432.1:0-11742 GCA_034783835.1 Mopalia ciliata
TGTGGCCTTCATTCATAGCTAAGTTCAATGGGGGGGGGGGGGAATTATCATGGTAATTGGGGTGTAAAACTAGTGTAGGTCCCACTACCTCTTCCTGGGGGGGGGGGGGGGACTTAGAAATGCTGCTGGGCTTTGGTCCCATCCGTCCGTCACAAATGTTGGTGAACACGCTAACTTGAAATCAAATTAACCGATTAACTTCAAACTTGGTATGTAACTTCCTCTTGTTAAGACGACGGATGGTATTGCGTTTCATCAAATTCCGTTTAATGAAATGGCCTTTATTACATAATTTTAGCATAATCATGCCTGAATGTGTTGTGAACATGATAAGTAGAGTATAAATTCACGGATAAACTTCAAACTTGGTATATAGCTTCCTGCTGTTCAGATGATGGATGGTACTGCAGTTAACCAAATTCCGTTTGACAAAATAGCCAATATTACATAATTTTAGCATATTCATGTCTAGGTGTTGTGAACATGATAAGTCGAGAACAAATTCACTGATTAATGATCTTCAAAAAAAAAAATATTCAAACTTGGTATGTACATGTAGCTTTCTCTTAGGACGGCAGATCTTATATTTCACCAAATTCCGTAAATCAAAATGGTCGTTATTACATAATTTTAAAATATTCATTCATGCATGCATGTATGTGTTGTGTAGAGAATAAATTCATGGATTAACTTTAACCTTTGAAGATAGCTTCCTGCTTTTAAGACAATGGATCAGACTGAATTTCACCAAGTTCCGAAAACCAGATGGCCGCCATTGCATTATATTTCAATATTCATTACTATATATGTCCGAACATATGTTACAAACTCTGTTACAAATTCTCAGATTAACGTGAAACTTGAACTATAGTCTTATGTTATAAGGCCTTAGGTGGTATTGAATTTCCTCAAATTTTGTAAAACAAAATGGCTGCCAATGCATCATTTTACCATATTCACACCTGTGTGTTCTGAACATGATTACTTTTAGATCAAATTCACAGATTAACTTGGGGGTGGCTTGAGGGAGCTTCATGTTGCCCTGGTGCTCTCAGAGCTATAGGGGAACAGGAAGCTGATGTGTTTGTGCGATATGGTCCCCATTGCATAACTTTTTTAATATTCACCCCTACATGATAATTTTGAGAACAAATACACCAAATAATTTGAAACTTTTACAATTGCTTCCCCCCATTAAAACAAATATTGGGATTTCATTAACACAAATTTGGCAAAACAAAATGGCAGCCATTGCATAATTTTAATATATTTCAAACTTTGCATATAGTTTCCTCTAGTGAAGATACTGATGGGCTTGCATTTCACTTAAATCCGCAAACAATAATGACCATTACTCAAATTCAGATCTAAATTCAGACTTCGCTTTTTCGGTTAATACTATAAATGTTGTTGTATTTCACTAGGTTTCACAACAAATATGGCCGACATTGCATATCGCACCAAAATGGTGAAAAACACCATAACATTTACTCTTTGGTTCTTTGAAGAAAAAAAAAGTTCTTAAACAAAAGTAGGAAAATGTGATTTGACTAGGATTATAAGCATATATTTAAAAAAAAAAAGCCAATAGTGGTGGACCTGCTAGCTACTCAGCTTGTTCTCTCGGCTTTTCAACCTGTTCTTAAAATCACAGTAAACGGGATCTCTCCATGGTTAGGCCAATTTAGTTTAGGAGAACAGATTCATAGGTTTCCCAAGTTTTTTGCAGTCTTCAGCTAAATTCGCATTTTGCTATTGATTTTGACAAATTTTGTTATCTGATAATCAATGAAGATTTATTTTTTCACAAAGCACATCTATTTATTTAAAAAATCAGGAAACCAGGATGAAAATGCAAATGTTAGATTATTTCATCAAATTGTAGCGGACCGATTTTACTGTTATGCCAGAAAAGATTACAGCACAGCCTGCATATGAAAATGTGTATCATGTACACTTGAGAGTGTCTCAAGAGAGATGTGAAAAATAGGCCAAACAATTATTAGAACATGTACATGTATGCAAAAGTTTTCATTCTTGATATGCAAAATCAAAGAAAAACCTACGGGATGCCAAGAAAAGATGGAATTGTGGTGTACAGCATATTTCAATATTTTTGAATCTGTTTCTTTTAAAAAATTTGTATTTTTGTATTAACGGATTGCTTGGTATTTAACGCTTTGTTTAAGTGTAATTAAAATGCAGGGATGTAATCCTACTCCAGCCACACTGACACTCTATGTTTTGCTCTGGTGTGAGGTTATATGCCTCCACTTCACATGCAGTTCCAGAAATTTTTAGAAAGAATTTGTATGTACAGAGTAGGTAGTTCTGTTATTTCTAGATTCATCTACACATAGTGCACTTGGATTACATTATCCAGGTCTCTTGACGCTACACCAGATAAATTATACATTGACACTGTAACTTCAGTAATTTAACACTGCTTCCATCCATTAGCTTAAAACATAGGGTACACATTGGAAAACTCTATATATAGACTTTATTGGCATGGAAATTGGTTGATGCGATAGCTGCCTGACCATGTTTATACAGAAATGAGGGATTTTATTGAATTGATCCAATGAGTTGACATCTCTACTATCTGTCCGGGGTTTCGATCTGATCTCACATCATTCCAAGAGCAAAGTCTCTGTCATGCGAGATCAAATGTTATTATAGAGAACTAATCTCTGACAAATATTTAGCAAAGATAAAAACTGTTCTGCGGGGCAAGTTAAAACATATGGCTGTTTGATTGTCATGTTCGGTTTATCTGCATTAGGAATGCTGATTCGTTTTTTATGACTCTTTGATTAAACCGATTCACTTGGTCATGCCAGTGGAACATGACTCTCTCCTCAAATTTCATTTCCACCTAAAAACTTTTCAAAATCAGGAAATGAGATAACATTACTTTGAGATTTCACACGGGTGAATTTTTTGTGACCAGTTAAGGACTTAAAATTTTTTTTTTTGTGGTCGGGATTCCCCCCCCCCCACCCCCCTTTTTTAAAAATATATCTCAAAATTTGCTATTTGGCTGAAGGAGTTCTGTTCCTCCAGAGCATTTAATGGATATGCAGTGAGTGAATTTCTGTTTCTTGAACGATGGCGGGTGACAATTTCTACCGATTCTTAAATCTGAAGACAAATAGGTTGGTCAGGGATATGATGACCTCGGGCAAACATCTATCCATTTAGAGACTCGCTGTAAGAGAGTGATTCTCATGGAAATGGTCTGCTCCAGGCTTCTCTAAGATTTTCTCCTGATCACATTACGTATTCAGTCAATGACTTGTAGTATGTCTATACTGAATGGTAGACTTCTTCATCTAGATCCCAGCATAGCCCACAGCCAGTACAATCTTGGGTTCTTGTTTCAGAGACTCGCACTGTAAGGGAGCTATTCTATGTTGCTAATACTTCATATTACATGGTTGAGATGATGTAGAAAAAGAATTAAATGTAATGTTGATAATTGTTTATTTGTGGCTTTGGGATATGGTCTGAATTTTGTCCACCAATTGGTGAATTGGTTCAGTACACTTCTGATGTTGCAAGACGTATGCTGTACATACTTTACTAGATGTGTTTTCCATTCCCTCTTCTCTGACCATAATTTCTACTGATTCTCAGATTTACTAGGGAAATGATAACCTACGGCATTGGTCTATCCTTTTAGACAGATTCACTGTTGAAAAGCAGTTCTGATGGAAGTGACTTGCTGGAGGCTTTCAATGCAATGTAGCTTTTCTTCTGATCATATTACATATTCACTGTCAATGAGGATCAAAGCAGGGGTGTATGACTGAAGCTTGGTGGTTGTCCATGCCCCCCCCTCCCCCCTTTTACATCCCATAACCCAAAACTGGCTTCTTAAAGGTCATATAATTGTTGAATTGGTATAAAATTTTCTAATCAGTTGTCAATGTTTGTGCATTCTACAATATGCTTTGCAGAAAATCTCTTTGGACAGCAAACTGTTCCATTGGGATGATCATAATTAGCAACATTTTACATTTATACTTCTTGTGTTGTCTGATCATTTCTGTAGTGTACATGTTCTAAAGTATTTGAGAAATGGGGATTGGGGAAATGGGGGGAATATCCAGCTATCTTCCATGTACATGTAGCAGGCAGTATGGAGATAGTATTCTGTTGCTTCAGTCATTGGGGGGCACTCAGTCATTCATATGAGTGAAAAGGCTGTAACTATGGCATAAAACCCCAATAAAACAAAGAAACAAACCCATGTACATAGATGTATGTCAACAGTGTCCATGTTCATATTAAAATTGGCCCTCTGGCTTAAGGCAGTTTGTTTGAAGGTTAGCAATGCTGTCTTCAAGAAGCACAGCCACTGGAGGCAAATTAACTTTCCAACATTCTGGAAACGCTTCACATCTTGGTTGTGCTTGTGTCAATTATTGTCAATCAATCAATCAATCATATTAAAAATGACTACTCTATAGGACAAAAGGACATATCTCTTACTGTATTGTTTCTGAGGTTTTATTGAGGAACGCAGTGTGTATAAACTCCACAGTTCTAGGTACGATGTAAGTTGTAAAGCAATTAAAGTCATTTGGCATATTTCCAACTCAAAAATCTTTAGCTATACCTGGTTTTCCGATGTCAGTCTTCACAGACTTTTCAAGTTCACGTCTGGCAAAGTTCCTAAATCTCAGTCGGTCTACCATGTAGTGATCAGTACTGCACGTCTGTATACATGTACATGTAACAGAATCTAGCATGACCATGCAAATGCTTCTGCTTCTAAGTATTTAACTTCTTTCACAGGGGAGAAATTTCTGCAAAATTTGTGAAATTTTGTAAAACATGTAGTATTAAAACTCATCTAGTTTTGGACTGTGCATGTATACTAATATAATGGCTAACTAGAACAGTTCTGTTAATCATCAAGAGTTGAAACTCTTTTTTCAATAACATGATCACACCAATGTTTGAACCTTGCAACAGTGTAGGGATTTGTTTATCTATAAAGCAGTCAATTTTATGTTCAAATTTTGAATGCTTTATTTATTTTTAAAGCAGTCCATTTTATCTTCAAATTTGGAGTGCTTTATCTATAAAGCCATTTTATCTTCAATTAATTAATTGCCTTCTATCACAGACCATGCTGTATTCTCATTGGTCATGACATTCTCGGAAATGTCCAAATTTCAAGCAGAGTGGCAAGAGATTCTACTGACAAACTCTACTCTGGGCTTTTTTTAAATATTTACATTTGGACACAAACATAGTTGACAAACACACGATGGTGATTTGTACAACAACAATAAAGTTTTTTTAAACACAGCGATTTCTTTCATTTCACTGATTTAAAATTCATATTTAACATCTTGCCTAGCAAAAATTCAGTATTTTCCTCTACAATTCAGCAATGGAATTCAGTTTTCTTCCAATAAATTGAGTTTTTCCCCTATAAAACGTAAGTAATTTCAGTTCACATTGAGTTTTTGAACATTTTTGACAACCGGTATTCGGTTGTCAAAAGCGACGTGAATCTATCCCTTGGTTGGGTTGTTCAAAAGTAAAGTCAGGCTTAAATTTGTAACTGCACAAAGAAATTCAGTTGTGACGTGAGGTCGTAGAACAAAGGTTTAAAGTTAATACACTTTTGAACAACAGGGCCCTGATGCTTATTACAGCATGATGACATTCGCCTTGATCTCAACTAAGAAAGATCGTGTTCAATTTTTATGCTGTCAAGAATTAGAGTGGTCTACTTCATTTCTTGCTGGCTGCTATAGCTGCATGTAAAGCTTTGATTTTGATAAACCTATAATGCTGGTTTGCTTTAAGTCGCTAGCTAAAACTGGAAGTAATTTTGGTAAGTGTGTTAGATTAGTGAGCCTCATTTGATTAACCAGTTAGAGTCCCCAGGTTAACCTCTGGTATGGGATGAAATCACGGCAATCATTGGGTACTTTTTGTGAGGTTTCCTTTCCTTTTGGTTTCCCACCTTTTCTAAGTAAGGCCTAAAAAACATGTCTTTTCCTCTAATCCGACCGACCCTACGAAATAGCTTCGAGTTTTTTTCTTTTTAAAAAAGAAAAAAATTGAAAATGTTTTATTTTTATTTTTTTAGAAACCTGTACACATTGGCATATTTTTATAGCAGAATCTTTTTTTGTAAAGTTTTTCCATCCTGCAAGCATTGGTATCAGTTATATTAATACATGTATCTATTGTTTTGTACAACATCTAAAAAAAAATAATTGGCAACAAAAAATAAGAAAAAAAAAAAATCCTAGAGGAAACAAATCATTTTATTTTAGACCTAAGGCATGAAAAAAGTTGACAATTTGTCATTATATAAATAAGATACGCTTCAATATGACATGCATATAGATTTTCAGTTATGATCAGTTAAGAAAAGCAGAAATGAGCATGTTCCTGGATGGATTATGTACAGAAGTGTAAAGATTATTTTGATCACAGTTATCCCTCATCAGACTGACAGGACTTTGTGTACACTTTGTGCTGACATGTGCTGCTTCTACATTGTACTTTGGAAGCATTTAAATGTAGTCAGCCTCTGTTAATAAAATTCAAAAGTCTCTTTGTAAATTGGCACTTTGATTCCAATACTCTAATCCCTCCCCTTTTCAGTTCCATGGATGGGCCTATAAAGCATGGTGCATGTACTGTCATAAAATATGGTAGTGACACTTGTGCTGTTATGCAGGCTCTACATGTAGTTAATATGTGCTCATGGTCCTGTCCTGTGTGAATGTTACTCTTGAACTATTTAAGAGCCCTTCAATACATGTGACTCTGACCTACATGTTGTTAGTGATGCTAAAAATAGCCACAATATCTCAAAATAGAATAATATTACAAATGTCCAGGAAATGTGTAATATTGTAGTGTCAGTTAAAGGAATTGTAATCTAAACGCACAAAACCCCAGTACATGTACTTTGATGCAAGTTACACCTTCAGATTACATAATAATAAGTTTGCATCTCCTTACATCTATCTGAGATATATTTATATAAATTATAATATTACTTTCACTTCTTCAGAATGACTGAAAAAGAGTTAGACATTTGTCACATGAAGATAATTTCTTTTACAAAGATATTTTCCTCTTAAGACCTCCTGTGTTAATGCTCTCTATAAGGTTGGCTGTTCAAATTGGTAAGCTTACTTGCAGAGAGTCTGGGTTGCTTCATTTCCATACTGTGTTTCCAACCCACCAAGGTTTGAATCTTGGTGGAGACATAACATTTCTTCTTCCCTTGTATAAATATGCAATTCAAGGTTGCCTTGAGAAGCTACATGTACCCCACCCAAAAACATTGCAGCCTACCAGTACTTACAAGTGGATTGATTGATTGATAGGTGTTTTATGCCGTGCTTAAGGACATTTCACCTATAAAACGGCAATGTAAAGCTTATCCCAACAATAATGGACACTAGCACAACCAAGATGTGAACAGTTTACATAATGTAGGAAAGTTAATTTCCCTCCAGTGCTAAGTAACAGCAGCCAGGTCTTGAAAAAGTGTGAAACTTGGGAACTACGTTCCCGATCACTTTCTCCGTTGGCGATCATTTTTCACAAAGCAAAAAAAAAAAACAAAAAAAAAAATACACAACAACAAAAATGCTCATATGACACAAAATGGCAACTACTACGAATTAAGTCTGAGCAAAATTATTTTCCAAAAATTTCTGTTCTCCCATCTGAGTCTACATCTTTAACTCTTAATCTTCTTTTGCTGAGTAAATATATTTGTGTTTTAATCTCACAGTATTGGACAATTCACATGACTTATATGCTGCTTTTTAAGGGAAAAGGTACTCTGAATCGCTGGTTCAATCACCACGTCTGTGTGCTTAAATCGGTCGAAAAGTTTCACTGGCGAATTCGCTGGCAATCAGATCACGGCGATTGTGCGATTACATGTATATTCAATCGTTTGTCCCCCGCATTACACCAAAAAATAAAAAATATAATTGTACATGTGGCAACCTTGCATAATAGATAATAGATTTAAGGTTTAATAGTAGGCTACATGTAGTTATTGGAAAACATCCATATTGAAAAGCAGGCTTCACACAGGGTACAGAGTCAGCAAGCACTACCAGGTAAGGTGTGTTCATTCAGCGGGATGATATTAGCAAATCAACTACAATCACCCTGCTAGTCTACCTATTTCAAGTCAATACTGAATAAGCACGGACCGAAGAGAGAACACCTTTGATTTCATTGGTCGATCCAGTTTTTAGTTTCTCCATCATAAGTGCCTCCCAGAATAACTAGTTATTTTTTCATTGGATCAAAAAAGCCAGCACAGACCTCAGAGAGAAGATTTTCCCTTCATTTGATTGGTTTAAACTTGTATAGTTGCAAATCCGCATCTAGAATACCAATGAACTACATTACAGCTGCATTACGTTTTTTACCAATTTTAATGAAAATACAGTAAGTAAACAAATTATTTTTAAATCAACAGAAATCAGAACATTGCACCGGATTCCTTCATACATGAAGTTATGAAATTGCTGAAATCCAAAACTCATACACATTAAATAAATCTATTTTGTTTTGGTGTCCCCTATTTTATAGCTCACACGCTAAACAATACAACAATAGGCGGTGAACTTAATGTGCGTGTTTGAGGTTCACGCAACACCCACAAGAAGACCCTTCTAGATGGTTACGTCCCCCAGGTCAGGAATTAGATTTTTGAAAATGACTTTGTAGCATAGGCGATAAATTTCTGCTATACCATTAGCAGTTCCCGATCAGCATTGCATTTTTTTCGAGCCCTGATGACAGCATTGCCACTCCTCAAACAAACTACCTTTTAGCCAGAGAGTTTTTTAAAGTGGAAATTCAACACAAATCCTATTTTTGGATGAAGATTTAGTCCGTTGATCTTCCAAAGTTCTTTTAAGAGACTTACTTTATGTGTATAATTATTTTGTAATTGCAATTATTGCATCTATTGTAATGTTTGTTTATGTTCCTGTGCCAACATTTTTCAAGAAAACAAGATTCATAATGTCTAAATATCAAGTTTGTTATTTGTCACTCTGCCAGCATTCTTTATTAGGTTGAATATCTGTGATTAAGAATGATTCGATTTGTTGCTCTGCCATTTTTTGGTGGACTAGAGGTTTTGGTCCAATTGTCAGTTACCTTTATACAGACTAGGTTTTCTTTGTTGTATAATACGGTTGATACTTCTATCTTTCATCCGATGATTTTTGTGTGTGTGTGTGGGGGGGGCTCTTTTCTCTTAGAGTTATGCTGACTTTGGTTGTCCCTCTGCAAATAAGAAATAGAAAATGAAAAGATCTGACACTGATTCTTTTGTATAAGGGTTTTCTTGGAGTACACCACAAAGATTGGTTGAAAAGACAATATTTCTTTCCAATAAAGCATTCATGTCAGTCTGACATGGCCATGCCTCTTGATACCTGGTAAGCTGTCTTTTGGGTTGGCTGAACCACTGTTATTCTGACTATGCTTATCTTCTTGGCTTTTGGTTATCGCCAAGTGAAGAAAACAGGCTAATGAAAGTTCAACATGTCAAAATACATCCATCAAACCAAGAAATACCTCTATTTTTACAGATGTATTTACGATTATATTCATCTAGAATGTGGTAAACTGTATCATTATGATACAGAAATAGAACCCAGAAGTGTTTCTCTTTCCTTGAAGCCAGTAGCTGCCATCCTCTTTAATGTTGGCGATGAACAATGTTTTTGACTAAGATCCTCTGATTGTACATCTGTTTAATGTATCGCCACTACATGTACTTGTAACTAAAGCGTCTTATTCTGCCTTACTCATGAAGATTTAGCGGCTACTAAAGATGGTCTTCTGAAACACATTCTTATGGAGCAGAGGCAGTATGCACAGGAATATGCAGATCAGCTATCTGACTTGCGGTGTTGTGACTTGTGCTGTAATCTATACTGGCATAACCTTAAATTAGGTCCTTTTAAATTTGGTGAGAAAACCTAACATTTGCGCTTCTCCTGGTGTGCTGATGTTTTAAATACATAAATATGTCTTTGTGAAAAGAAAGTAAAATTCCTTAAAAATACAAACCTCATTTATAATCAGATGACAAAATTTGTCAAAATCAGTAGCAAAATGCAAATCTAGACAAAGACTGGAAACAAACCTATAAATCAGTTCCTTAAATTAAGTTTGCATAACCGTGGGGATACCCTGTCTGTCCGTTCATCCCCAACAGCACAGGCCTGGACTTGGTTTGGTCCAAGCTTTTGCAATTCAGCGAATAGCTGTGAAATTCAATCGCAAGATTTGTCTCGGTTTGCGATCTCTGATTACTTTTTTCTCTCGTTTAGTCCAAAATTAGTAACATAGCTATGGTCTAAAAGGTGCTTTGCAGACACTTTATGCTAGCTCAGTTTAAAAGGAATGTGTGATGGTATATGAACTTGTATTGTATGTCATCAATAAATAGGGCAAATGTTTTAACCATCTCAGTTGATCATCAGGACCTTTTGTTGAAGGCAGTATGTAAATGTTGTGGATTTTAGCCTTTACCTTATACTTAAGGAACTTATTTTGAATTCACCCAACTTTTCCCAACAAAGCAAATCACTTAATACATGTATTTGTAGGGGAGGGGACCCCCCAAGTTGATCTATTGTGCCAGGGTGTCTTGCTTTGTGTCATTGCCATTGTGTGTAGCTTGTGACTTCAATTGTTATTGCTGGAAATCTGTCTGTGGCGCACTTTCAATTACAGGGAAAATCCCTTGGTCTTAAGTACATTGTACATGTAGTAGGTATATTGTTCTGTCTCCAAGCCTGTGCTTTAATCTTTTCTGGCAGAACCTTAAAATGGATCCGCTAAAATATTGTGAGGTAACTATTTTCCCATGGTTTGCTGATTTATTAAATACATAAATGTGCCTTTGTGAAAAATAAAGCAAAATTGCTTTAATTTTACAATCTTCCTTGATTAACAGTCTAACAGATAACAAAAGTGGTCAAAATCAGTTGCAAAATACGCTTATAGACAAAGACTGCAAACAATTTGGGAAACCTTTAAATCTGTCCTCCTTAATTAAGTTTGCATAACTATGGTTAAGCCCCGTTCTGTCCATTTTCCCTAACGGCACAGACCTGCTTCTCTATATATCCATTGTATTTGGTTACATGTCCGATAAACATTAGATCTGCAGCTGATAGATTTTGCTCAGACGAAATGGTTAAATTATACCAGGATGCATTGATTAGGTTGATATTGATTTTGAGTAGTTCAAGGGGTCAATTGTCAGACATATGTGTGTGATTGAAAGTTTATTTTGCCAATTAAAGTTAGTCTGAGAGGCATCGAGACATTCTCTCAGCTGCTTTTATCGGGATACTTTTACTTGTCTCGGGTTGATTAGATTTGTCACTCATGTATTCTAGTATTACAAGAGGATATATTGCAGAGAAAATGGTTCAAGTATATTACTACTGATTGGAAGATATCCAAGTGACATTAGATTGGTTGTGATTGGTTGAAAAGGTCAGTTGTCAAGCTGTACATGTGTCAGAGTTGTTTATTGGCTTATGGTGTTGTAGCTGGAATCTCTGACTAGCATTAACCAATGATTAATGAAGCTGCGATGACAGAGAGACTTTGATTGGTTGGCAGTCAGAAGTGTGGAAGATGAACAAAATAGCAGACCTCCTTGCCTACTGTTTGAACAACATGGCTAACTTAGTT
>JAVFBW010159443.1:0-11742 GCA_034783835.1 Mopalia ciliata
AGTTTGGGAGGGAGCTGTGGGGCCAAACGTTAACATTGCCGCTTATGGCAAATTAATGGTGGTCTGGGGCCATATAGTCTGGTATCAGCACATACATGTTAAACGTTGCAAAAAGAAAATGGCCGTCATATGGCCCAGTTATCTTTTCTTTTCTTTTTCAGATTAATTTACTTGTAAATAAAGTGATAGGTTTTGGGTTCGATTGAATTTTAAAATATATTTTAAAATGAACCTATAGGTTCATAAAACCAACTGTCGATAACAGGACCATATGACGGCCATTTTTTTTTTTTTTGCAACGTTTAACATGTGCTGTTATATGTTACCCATAAGGTCTTACAGGTCTCCAGCCTGACGGGATAACTGAACCCAGTTGAATATCGAGTGTTACCTGCTCATCAGGCCTATTCTGTTGGTTTCTTTTATGTCCATGTGAACTATATATGTAGAGGCCGGGAATCCGAATACAGGTATTTTAGTTTTTATTCCCATAAGATGTAGGCCTATTCATTAATGCAATATTGATGGTTCCATTTACCGAATCATGTAAAACCATCAAAAAGAAAACGCTTTACTTGTGAAAAAGAAAAAATGCAAAACACGAGAATTCTTTTGTGCATAATTTCCTCTATTACCACACTGCAAAACATCAAATTTAAGTATTAAGTTGGAATCATCAGAGTATAGACAATAAGCGGTATTACAGTTGCAAACCGGCGGAATCTCACGAATCACAAAATTCCCAAATAACAATTCTCAATCTTACTGGACTCTTTTGGGCTAAAAATTGTCCTCCCAAAAGTGGTTTGCCAATTTATTTAAAGTAAAAAACTCAAATAGTATGACAGGGAAAAATAATTCAAAATGACAAATAGTTAAATTTGAGCTTTCAATTTAGCGTTCAAGTGAGGATATAGCGCAATTGGCAAGGTGTTAGTGATTATAGCCGATTACCACAGCAGATATGACTCCATCTTCGTTACGTAGAGAAGCTCAGAATAAAAACTTTGGCTTAAGAAGATGACTTACACTCATGACTGTTCTTTCTTTGCCATAATCTCTTCATTGCTTATTCATCATTCGTATGTTAAGATATAAATGGCCTATCCCTAATAGTTATACACACCGGAATATAATGCTTACGGATACTATATGACATGGCTAGGTCCTGGGAGCTATTATCTTCGGCTGTTACGCTCAGTCTTTTCCAGACAATTAAATCGTTATGATGACCAAAACAATGACAATCTTGATATAGGAATTAAACATTTGATCCCAATGAAGTCATATTCATTTCACAAAACAGTACCACGATAAGACAGGCCTATATCAAAAATAAAAAAATGTCGGTTAACATGTTTAAAATGTATATAAGTGTACAGTTTTTATACAGACAGAAGATAACGCTGAATAAAAATGTTGGTTATTAATCACAACAAACTTACATATGTCCAAAAAGAAACGTCTGCATGTGGATAACATATTCTGACCGTGTCCTACACATATATTGACTACATCTATGAAAAATGATTTTTACAAACTGAGTCGATCAAATGTAAAAGGCAGCTTTCTATTAAAATGGATACTATTTCGTACAATATATATTATGCATCAACAATTTCTTTGCATATATAATACATAAATACAACAAATTGAACGTATATTATAAAGGAATAATTAAATAAATGAATTAAGTGATGTCGTTTCTTTGAATTTTTTATGTAAAAGGAAAACTGACATAGGTATCAAATTGGTGCTTTATCAGCAATTACTGAATACCACAAATATTCAAAAAATCATAAATTATTAACAAAAACATTTTGGATAAAAAAATCCCTCAATAAATCATTCAACGTAGACAATTTCGTTTGAACGATTGTTTCATGGTTTGTTAGGGTGTTTTATAACCACCCATAGGTTATTTCACTCATACCAAGGTATACGCACCCAATGAATTAAGGTAACCACCCTCGATGCATTGGCAACAAAAAATGTCAAGATGTAATACAGACACCGCAAACAGATCGGGTCGCGTCACCCTTAAACCACGAGAACCTCATAAAACTCGACCCAACCTGGGGTTAAGATATACAGGGATATGTAACAACAAGCTTTAACCTTGAATTGCCGATGAAATCACAAACTCTCTCGCAGAGCGCTGGGAATGGTGAGACGCTATATAGCTTTGCAAGCGAAGAAGGCAGTGTCATGAACGAAAATTACTTGATTGCACTCTTTCATATTTCCCTTTTACAGCTGATTTCAGAAATAAAGAGACCAAAGTACATATAAATCTTTAATTCCGTAGAAAGTATTATTATAAATCGGAGAAAGTGCATTTGGGTTAAAAAAAAAAAAAAAAAAAGGATGAACTATGGATGAGCTATCCATCACAATAATTCCATAAAAATGCATATGCACATTAACAACTGCCAAGCTCACCAGTTTTCCTGACTCATTACGGAAAAGGACAACTGTGAACAATACCGAATTCATGTTGATCAAGTTGGGCCTGGATAAGGCCGAGCTTCATATCCCTGTATATTGTATCCCAGATCCAACCGCCCTCGCTATCATTTGGACATTCTGGAAGCTAACTCATTTTGATGTAATCTTCCACTTAAGCTTCGGATAGAATTTACAAAATTAACATTGATATTCATCATACAAAACAATCTCTGAAAGTCTAAACGGAAGTATCATAACAAACAAACACAACCCGGTATTACTTTTTTTTACAATGAAAAGGATATCTTCCAGGTTGAGCTGAATGGAATTCTATCGTTATACTGATCCAAGTTTTTCATGTTCAATTTTACCTTATTCACCTAATCAGCCATGAACATAGTTCATGTGTCAGTTCTAACTAAGTTCAAAAGGCGCGCATTTGTCTGGGTAGGTGAGAATAGCGTCAACCATTCGTCTAAATTCTATAAAGTTAGCCAGAGAAAAGATGTGGTCGATCAAAGGTTTAGATACCATCGACTCGATCTCAGCTCTTCCTGATTGACCATAGTTCCCAATGGCCAAGGCGAACACAAACGCCTTTACTTGAAGTCGTTTAATATTAAGGGATAACTCAGCACCACAGTTTGAGTGACCGTCAGTCAAAACCAAAACTTCTTTTACAGATTCTGTGGCAGACCGGATTCCTGTAAACACAAATAATACAACAAATAATTTGTAACGTGAAGAAATATGGGTACGAACTATGCAACAGGCAAAAAACCGTTACACTGCAACTATTATTCCCCGAAAAATAAAATAATGTGAAATACACCAACTGAAACAAGCAAAGACTGTTACCCTGTATGCATCAACGCGGACAAAAGCATTTTACGAAAAATTGTGTATGTTACAAAACCATCAATATCTTTCGAAATATCAAATAATGGAACTGATGATTTTGGCATTGCTTTATACTGACACATAAGCGAAAACATGCTTGTAAAAGATTTTATACAAAGCTACCTAAAACCTTCAAATGCATGTCTATATGTCATCTGGGCAAGTGAATATTACACACACCGTAACACAAGTCGGTTTCCATGACAACAACATAATATAACAAATGCTTGAAAGGGCCGCTGCGAAACCGGTGGTTAACAATATAGATAACATACCAGTATCGGGTTCAAACATATAGCTGTGGGCGTAAACGAAGGCATCTCCGGTACAAGTGCTACGACGTTCTTGGGGCATGCTCAAAATGGCTTGGCGAACACTAGCAATCGTCCAGTGAGTTTTAAAATTGAAGTTAAGGACGACTCGACTGGAGAAGGTGACAATGGCAATTCTGTTGTTTTGTCTGCCACGACCAATCGTACCACAAAGTCTTTCGATAAGGTCGGCTAACTTGTGCTTGGTTGTGTTCCAATCGCTTCGACTAATACTGCCACTCATGTCGATAAGGAACAGCAAATCTCTAGGTAATAAGGTTAGTCCGTTGTTGCTGGCCCCGCCAGTGGCTAGGACCCGAGACCCTCTATTGGACACACTTCTCCCAATGGACACATCAACGAAACGGTAATAATGGGTATGACCAGACATGAACTTATTGTGAAATTTCTTTGGAACTTCATCCCTAGCCCATGGATCTAGAATAAACGGAGAAGAATTAACGGAGCTAACTAAGCAGAACTGAAATCAGAGTGGAAGTAATTAACTGAACGAATGGAGAACGAATTAAGCAGAACTGAAATAACAGTGGAGGTAAATAATGGAACGAATGAAGAACGAACTAAAGCAGAACTCAAATCATAGTGGAGGTAATCAATAGGTTCTTTCTCTACATTAGAAATAAAGATGATCAACTTATTCTAATACACAAGATATATTACCACAACAGCTGTAAAACCAAATGACATTAATAATACAAGGCTCAAAACTATTCACACTTATTTTGAAAGATAAAATAAAATAGTCCGACAAAATCTTCAATTGTAACATTGATTAACAATTTTATCACTTCCTTGATTGGTTTTGTTCATGGCGTGTTAAAAGTCAAGGTATAACAAAGTAGTTTCTACGTTGCTATATAACCAACGATAGGCACCCATACATGTAAAAAGGTGTAAATTGTGCCTCGTGATCGTACCTAATATATGTACTTTAGACCTACAAGAATCAAAAAACTATTGGACAGAGGGAATAAAATAATGCAATGTCTACCTGTTCTCCCTTGTGATTCAGTAAGAGGAGGACATGCGTTGCCTCCATTACTCGGTTCCCGAACCACTGTTCTTGATCGGCTGCGGGTTCCATCACCTGACGCAGGCGCAGACCAGTCTGACCAAACAGACACCCCGCAGTTCACCTTCCGGTTTGCCCAAAAGTCGAACCCTTCAGTTAGGGCAACAGAGACCAGAGTCAAAGCAGCTATAGTCAACTTCATCACTATAGATTTATCCTGTAGGCCCAGAAAGAAGAGGTGAGCATTGTTTCAAGGATAAAATCATTCATTAATTCATTAATGCATGGATTTTTACATTCAGGCCACTCTATATGACACAAGAGTTCAAACATTAGTATAAAACAGACATTTTTAAGAAAGAGGAGCACAAGTTTATGTGATGTTCTTTGCAAAACCTGGACTTAAATGTCGTCTTACCACCCCGACTTTTTTATTGGTCATGTTAAATGTCAGGTATCATCGCCATACCAACATTCGCAATTGTTCTGCAAAGGACGTAGCAACAGCACTTCACTGACTTCGATCCGGCCATAAAATAAATCATTTTATTCAGCTCCCAGCCTCAAAATTATTTCCATAGGTTCCTAGTAGCATGCGGTCTCGGTAACACTAATTTCTGATAAATCGTCGGTATTTCACTTGTTATACTGCCCTTCTTGTCCGATAAATCATAATTTGATTTCAAAATTGTTGCCATGTTTGGTGTTGGCGCATACGCATTATAACTGTTGAAAGTGGCGAAGTATTTTAAATGGAAAGCGGTTTAGCTGGACGGTGAGGAATCGTTGCTGTGAAATAGCGACGACAAATTATCAGAAATAACTGTTGTGTACAGTATAACTAAAACCATGAAGTTCCACTGAAGAATCATAATACAGAAATAGTGTAATTAAAAAAAAAATTTAGCTTCATCTTGATTTCATTTTGACTTCATTGCAGTGTTTATTTAGTCAATATGAAGTTATCTATCTGTTTTGGGAATTACACTACTTGTGTAAAAGCAAACATTAATAAGTTCTTCTATATTCATTTTGTAGGTAAGATATGAAAATCAAAGAATTTATATTCCTAAGAGCAATCACACTGGCACAGGGATGTCATCTTATGTTCTAGATAACTCCCAGAGACAAGTTTCTTAATAAACCTTAATCTCGACTCTCGAGATGTGTTATGGATAACCTACAGACATCTCGAGAGAAGTTAATGACCATAAATACGGTGTATAAAACATTGTTCGAAATGTAGCTAATAATATATTTAGCATGGGTTATGAATAAATCAGTCTAAAAAGAAGTATTTCAGAGATACGGGGATTAACGAATGAATATGTCTGTTAAAGAGTATGAGTTACAAACCCTCTGATACAGAGGGAAGTTTCGCCTTAACCGGTAGGTCCTTTAGATTTTTGTTTCTCTTGTATGTTATAATGGGTCTGTGTGAGAGAGGCGAAGACTTTATATATAGGTAAGGATACATTCTCATACGCACATAAAACAAAAAAGTGTTTAAAAGCTGTCTCAATTATACCCATTGGCGAGTCTGTTTTATAATACAGATGACATAAGCGCTCCTAAGCGCGTTATTTTAAGTTTTTACAATTACTGACTTTTATGTGTTCAATAAACGACGGTCCAATAATGTTTTCTAACCTGAACGCTGTGATATATGTATGTCAATTGCAAACTTAAATAGTCCAGTAGCTGCGTTTAGAAATGGATCATCACGGTCCAAACTATACTAGAATTGTAAACTGTTCAGCGATTTCTGAAATCTGTCCGAAAATAGCAAAATGAAGTTTATATCGATGCTAACTGTAACTGGCTTTTGAAGAACAAAGGCATTTGTTAACATATAGTCTTCCGGCACAATGAAATATAGTGATCGAAACCTTATCGTATAAATTAAACTAAATAACCCTATACGTTGATTTCTAAATAGAGAATACTGTAACAACTAAAAAAGGCTACGATCCATAATGAACTGGTAGAGATGCGAAACTCTGCATCTATATTCTAATGGGATTAAATTCCAGTAAAGGCTTGCGTTATAAAAAAAATCATATAAACCAAGGAGTATTTAAGTAATACTTACAGTACTTCCGTAGCTGTGCTTATTGTATCACGGCTGGATAGGTTCCACAAACAGCCATGTAAAAATCTCTTTATTTATACTATTTTCAGCACCTTGTGTTCATTTGCAAGTCTCTTATGTACATAAAACTGGATGCTAGGGATTGGCCAACCGTTTGGTCAAATGGCCTCTTGGCTTGGGAAGATAAAAATTTGACCTACTTTTAACCAAACCCTGTTTCTTAATCAACCACACCACCTCTTTCAAGCGCTACGGATTAAATCTGTAGAACCGAATCTGACCAAAGGCGAAGGGTCCTTCGTTATGGATATTTTTAAACAAAAGCAATAAAACTTGTTCAAGATTATAAGTATAGTTAAACTTCGAAAAAGCTGTGATAAATTTCCATAGAATGTTGTTTAAGAATTGAATAGAAACTAATTTAAAGTTTTAAACAAGAAGCATTAAGAGACTCAAGTAGGCCTAAACACAAAATAAAAACTCTGCATATATTAAACATGAAGTGTTCATAACCCCACTGAACATGATGGTTTATTGAATTTGGATTTGTAAGACCTTTCTTTTGCAGAAAACAAGTTCTGTTCAATAACAAAACTAAATACTAATGAACTGTACAGCTTTTCTTTTGAAAGATTCTGTGTTTCCTTAAACAACAGTACAGTACAGTCAACCAGTTACAGAGAGCGACAAGGCAGCATTGAAGGTCTTGTTGAGTTTTAGTTTTGTTTAAAAGGGAGTAGATTTAACACATTCATGATACAACACAGAATTTCAGAAAACGGTCTTTGCACCGTGCTTTTATCCTTAACCAAAGCCCATCGGCAGGTTAGAATCAACATTTCTTGTACAATCAAATTTTTGGCACCAAGATGATCAAAATCTTCTGTGAAAACAACCCATTGGTTGAAATGTCGTATCGTATGACATCTCCTTTGATAGATTCAGTTATTGTTTTACAGCACTACAAGTACAGGCAGCAGTTAGTTGATGATGACGAAAAAGCATATATTGATATTGTTGGATCTAGACGCTTTCTCAAACAATATACAGAACTTGAGCTAGACTTTAAGTGAAATATTTTACTGTTATAATGTTTCTTCAACTCAGTCAGCACGGATATATCACAAAACTTGGTTTGTAGGCGTTAAATTGTCACGAACATAAGAAATGTAATTTTGGGTAAAATGTGATCTAATTGCACATATCAGCATGTGCGTGTATTTCATGCAATACGACTAAACTAAAAATCTTCATTATTTTCGTTATATTGGAATAACACTTTCTTAATTAGAACATATACCTGTTCAGAAAATTTTGTAGGTTGATAAACTAAGAAAGTGTTATTCCAAAATAACGAAAATACTGCCACTGGCGTTAATCTTCACTTTCTAAAAGACACAAAATTATTTAAAACTCTTCATATCTAATTAAGCACAATTATGGATTTAATATAAAATAAACTTATTTTCTGAGTGTTTTTAGTACAGATTTCGGCAATTAACATGTATTCAACATAAGACTTGTATGGATGACAACTTCTGTTTAATATCAGAGCGACGTTTCGATGTAGTTACTGACATCGTTATCAACCATAATGTAACAAATAAACATTTAGCCTCACTAAATGATTTTTAGCAAAACGGAGTATATTATGTTAATTTTAGTATTAGGAGCACGATTGGTTTTTCACGCTCTTTCTTTCGTTACTTGTCATGTAAGCATTCAGGCAGTCAGCCAACGGGTTATCTTTAACGTCACGTGATGTTTTCCCTAGAATAACTGATAAGAAAGCCAATGGTACACTGATAGGAAAGCCACTCGTGTACAATGGTGCACCGTAATGGAGCATTATTAAATCGCTTTATACAACACCACAGAGCTCCAGAGTTCAACGTGTGGGTCTTTGTGACATCTGACTAACCCTTGAACTAAGATACACACATTTTGGCTTGAACTTTACTCAATGCCCCGTAAAGCTCGTTATCAACAATAATAACTCTTAAAGAAGGGGACATTATTCCTCTGTACCGGGTTCCGGACTTCAGATTGACCAATAGATGAAAGCATCAAGCTTGGGAAAGGAGGGTCTGGTCAAATGTTTACTCGATCAGTGCTCGGATCCTGTTTACGTTGAAGTATAGATGGAAAATTCACAATAAATAGCGGCATTCGTCCCTATCTGTTCATACCTGATTCGTCAGCTACAGACTGAAGAAAGGAAGCCATCAGCGAAGATGTTTGGTATATTTGGGGTAATCATTTTTAGCCTTGCCCTGGTAGAATGTAGGGCCCTGTACGGCTCACCCGTGGACTGCGCCTTCTCGGTGTGGTCTGAATGGGCACCACACAGTAATGGGCAGTTTGAATCGAGAACAAGAGATATAATCAGACGGGAACAAAATGGTGGTCAGCCCTGTTTAGGGAGCAGGGTGGAGTACCAGGCTGTTGGTGGTGGTAAGTTTAAACACAGATATACGTGTGTCTCTTTAATTCATTGTCTAGTCTATATATATATATTTTTTTTTTTTGTCATTTTCAAACGTAAAGAGTCTTTTACAATTTAAACTTGGTGTTCGTCCATATAAGTTCACATCACTGGTTCCACATATTAATCAAAGTTTAAGATAACAATATTTAATATAGCCTGCTTCCTCTGTGTATGCGAAATCCATATCCGACCCATCTCAAATCATATTTCACAAAAGAGCGGTAAAACAATGACGTCATTAGATCGACATTGACACATACTACACATAGTTTTCTACAGTTTATATCCTCCTGGAATTACTTCCAAAATGTCAATGGAAATTCATATCGGTCATATAATCGGGGATCTTTATTGATTTATAGAATTAGAATGAAGAAAAGAGCTTACCCGCCTCACTTACAGATATACGTTAAGGTGCACGACCGGCTTTATCATCATTTATTCTAGGCAAAGCATCAACTGATGTTAAAGATAACACGATGACTGACTGCCTGTACATGACAAGTAGCACGAGAAAGTATAAGAAAAGCCAATCGTGCACCTGACTCCTACATAGTGTTTTTACATTTCGCCGTTTTACTTCTAAACTACTGTGAATTTTGCAACACATGTATTCTGAATCGTCTTTTTCTACAGAACAATAATAAGTAAAATATTTTTTATAAAACTTACAGAAAGAAACATTTTGCATAAAAAGTAAATTTTTGCTACCTCTTTTTCAATTTGCTACTTCTTTTACACTATTTACGCCAACTGTTCAATTTTACATCAACGTATAATACATTATGTGAACCAAAAAACCGTCATTCAGTTTTTTCTAGTTTGTGTTAGTTTTCTTACAACATTGGGTTAAAAGTCAAAAATCCCAAAAATGAGTCAAAATAGTTTAGTTTTTAGTTTTATATGTTAAAATGAAGTATGCAAAAGATCTGTAGGTATAAAAACAGCTGAGGAGTAGACATTTTCCCAAGTACGGTACACTGAAAAATGACAGCGGAGAAAATGGGTAAAATGTATTTCTGATCTATTTACGACAGTTTTACCTCTTTCATGCTCAATTTTTTGAAGTAATTCAATCTTGTTTTTTCACAATTTGTTTGTAATATCGAATTGAGTCATTCTATGTATCTTTCGCAAAGTTTTTCTATAAAATCGACAAGAGCTGACGGTGTCAAATGTTAATTGAATTCCATTTAAAGCTGTGATCAATCTCCGGACAGGCTAACACCAGTCAACCACATGCGCGTCAGTGATAAGTGCTCAATATACTATACACGGAAACCGGTGATACGCGTATGTATGCACATCAATCTGACAGTTAATCCTCTCCAGGTAGCTACCTGTATTTAATTGATTGTCCAAACATCTTTGTTGTAAATAACGGTCTTCTTCTGGGATAAAGATTATCTAAATCGCAAATTTTGACCTGAGGGGGGGTTAGAGTATCCTTAAATTATAAATTAATTATTATAAATTATCGCAGGTTAAGCCACAGTGCAAATACTTGTAATATCATGACAAATTGTTTATAATGAACCATAAACTAGTTCTGCATCAATGATTTTATCTTTTTGATATATTAAAAAATTATTCTGCACTCTAGCCTTTATTTGAACGTGTCCCATCATACGAGGAGTATCACAAGCCCTGTGGTGTTAAATTTTCGGCCATTATCGGGTTATATATAATAATAATAATATATGTACGTGCATATATAAACACGTTGACAGCTGCCTTACAGTTATATAGACATATGATGCATGGATAATCGTCAGTTTGGATATCTATTTATATTAATCCTCAGTGCACATATATGAACCAATATTTTTTTCATATTTTGCGTTAATAATGTCTAATTTAAACTTTCAAAGACATCTTTTTTGTTATCCTTAAAAAAACCCATTTATATTCTAGTTTAACTTTCGTAAGATAGTATTGTTTTTAATTAATTTCCCCTGAAATAGAGGTGATACAATCATCAAATTACATAAATGTGTGTGTGTGAAATAAACAAACGAAAACAATTTCGGAAAGTATTGTAGGCCTATAGTTTGGCTCATTCAGACTGAGATTGTTGGTAACCTGTACTCTCTTTTTATTAAGGTAAATACAAAACAAAATGTGTGAAGGATACTTTACCCCCCTCTCCCCCTGACTGATCTTTATCATGGAGCAGACCCAATACAAAAGATTTGAATTTGAAGACCGTTAACCGTTACATACCTGGAACAGTCTGCCCGCTGTTTATATCAGCGTATCACCAGTTTCCGCGTATTGTATATTGAGCACTTATTCACTGACGCCGCATGTGGTTGATTGGTGTGAGTCTTTTAAGATATTGATCACCGCTTAAATGGAATGCAATAACATTTGACACGGTCAGCTCTTGTCAATCTTATAGAAAAACTGGTATATTTCACAATATATATACATACTTATTTGCAAAACATACATAGAATGACTCAATTCG
>JAVFBW010159454.1:0-11741 GCA_034783835.1 Mopalia ciliata
TTGTTAAATTCTTATCTATTCTTTCCAAGTCTCCCTTTCCTCTCTGGCCTGCAGCCGTGGCCTTGTGGTTATTGAGTGTGCTTACTTATCCTTCTTTGATGTACGGTTCACAGGATCGAGTTCGCCTGTCGACCATCAGGTATATGAGCGAGTCATAGATGTGGCTCCAGCAATCTTGAGGGTCGTTTTTACGAGTGTTTCTCTTGGTTTTTCACCACATTTAGGCAAAGAACAGTGTGAATTGGACAATGGGTAATCATATAAATGAAATACCATTGACTACGATGTTAAACCCCAATCAAACAAACAAACCTTTTCCTCTCTGCTGTCAGATATAAATTTTAAATACTTCTATAAAAAGCAGAAGAAAAAGAACAACAGGAAAAGAAAACCAAGAACAAATGGATTATTTGCTTGTAAGCCAGCTCGCATTTTTATGAATTTCCTTTAACCTTTTTCCATAGCAGTTCATGTGTGCCTATGTCAATAGATGTGATGCATACAAATTTAGATTGAGTAGCTCTCTGATTTATGTTAAAAAACCCAATATCTCCAGGAAGCTTACCATGGCTATTTTCTCTGTCGACAGGCCAACTGTCATTTTTATTTATAACTCAAATTTTTCTGTTATGTACCGCTGTCTGGCACCTCTATGTGCGTTAGTCATAAAGAATAAATATTCACATGATCTAAGTTCTTGTTCAATAGAGTACAAGAAACGTTTGTTTGGTCGCACAATAGGGTCCATTTTTAACAAGTTAAAACAAGAAATACACGCCAGATATGTGCTGTTTTGCTCTACTGTGCGAACTGGACAAAACTCTCGCTTTATCTCGAGGTATATGTTATGTCACGTTATCTGGGTCACACGAGGCCATATAAAGTTCACATATTGGTCCTAATAGTGAACTTAAAAATTAACAGGCAAGTTATTGTCGACAACTATAAAAAAATAAAAAAGATAAAAATACTGGACAAGATTGGTATATATTTTGATAAATTTATTATGTACAGGTGAAATTGTAAGTGTTATATGAGTATAGAAGTCAACGGTTTATGAAGTTATAAAGTTAAGTAACCACCACGAAAAATTATAGTGAGATAATTTTGACTTCACGTTTCGGTTTATTGATCAAACCATCATTAGATACTCTAAATGATGGTTAATCAATAACTCGAAACGTTGAGTCAAGATTTATTCCCTATCCTTCTTCGGTGTTGTTACAATACCTTCATTAGCTAAACACCATAGCCTCTATTTTCGTTATTTTGGGATAAGACTTTCTTACTTACAACATGTACCTGTTCAGAAAATTTTGCAGGTTGATTATGAAACCCGTCCGGGAATCGAACCCACGACCCTCAGAGTTAGGCACCGAATCGCCAGCAGTAAATGCAGATTACCTAGACCACTCAGCCACCCGGCCTTCTAAAAGACACAAAAATCATTCACCATAGCCTCTAGTTTATATTAATTTCTTATGATTAACCACGCGGAAGCATTTGGGTTGTTGTCGCCATCTAACTCACTCTAAGAGACACGATTTCAACATATTTGAATTGAGTTACAAAAAACATGAATGACAAATAATTATACCTTCATGAAACATCTATCAAGAATAAACTGTGTATTGGGGTGGTTGCTCGGTTCCAACTTGTGATATGCCTAGCCCCACCCATCCCCACAACCCCGACCAAAAACCTATTTTAAGCGACAAAATAACATAAAAAACATAGAATAACAAAAATGAGTAAAGCCACTTTCATCTTTTGTCGCTTACACTAATAAACATACCTAACTGCAACTACCATTTATGTTATTCATCTGTCTTTATATTTGTTAAAATAACCCTCATCCCACGAAAAAGAAAAAGAAAACCAACAATTTAAGTGAAATATTTTGTGCTGGGTCTGTTCAATGCAAATATTGTACAAACAAGGAACATTCAAAATATTGTCACTGTGTCCAAATGTTGTGGTTATTACTGACCGTGACACATACGGTATGGCTCTTGTTGTTCGATTAGTAATAATGCGTCCACTCCCTCAAACACAAATTATTCTTTGTAAATAGCAAGAGCATTCACATTCCTCCCTAAAGTTCAGTAGAAATTCAGACATGTTTTTGTTTAATATGTTTAGCTAAAATATCTTCTAAACTATGATAGGAATGTAATATTTATTGGCCCGTTGTCCTACTGTTGCTCAGTGTAGCGTACAAGCAGCCAAAGGGAGGTAATACTGATTGCCAAGCTGTTTTATTGTTGTGGTTGTTGCTGATTGCTAAGGGTGTAGCGTACACACACCCAAAGGGAGATAATACTGATTGTCTCTGTGTTCTACTGTTGAAGTTGTTACTGGTAGCTAAGTGGGTAACATACAAACATGAAGGTAATATTGATTACCACCCTGTTTTATTGTTGTAGTTGTTGCTGATCGCTAAGGGTGTAGCTGTGGCCCTGTCAGGGTCAATCTCAATCATCTCTAGTTTACTGGACAGTGCTATGGATTTGGTGTCTGGAGCAGTTATATGGTGGACGTCACGTGCTGTCCGGAAGAGGAACCCATACTCCTACCCACAAGGTTACTACACTGATCTAATATGTACAACAATACTAGCAGCAAGTTTGTTTGCGCCAGAGTTACGTCATGCCACTTATAGAATGGGGGTGGTAGTGTGTGGGGGGTTGGAGGGGCTGGGGTGGATGGATCGGGTGTGTATTTTTGTTTGTAGTATAAGACCGCAAGAACAATAAGTTTCGTGTTGCCTTTTAGAGAAGCGTAGGAAGCTTCCACCTGTATTGCATACACGGAATCGGCATTCAATACACGTATGTCTTCTTATGTGTGCAACATATGAACATCAAAAAACGGAGATAAACAACTTTGATATCAGAATAAGCATGAAGGTGATGATTGAGAAGACATATTGTTACTTCTTTGACATAGTTTATAACTTAAATATTTCCTTACCGCCATTCCCTAAGGTATCTTTCAGACAGAACAAGATGATTTGAGGAAACATATTTGGCTGTAATACGGATCCAGCAATTTCGATAGAGGGGTGTCAATCTACTCACAGTTCACACCAATAAATAAGTAAATAAATATACTCACCATCTAAATTTGTTCACTTCAAAATGCCACCAAGGGATCATAGTTAAGATTGAAATGCTCCCACTCATTCAACAACGATTTCGGTTGTAGGCCGGACATCATTCTTGTCTTACATATGATGTAGGTGTTGTTTTTTAAAATAATTATTTTTTCAAATTGTATTTTTTTAATATACAGGTCGTACTCGTCTAGAGCCAGTGGGAATCGTCATACTGGCCGTTGTCATGGCCGTGGCGTCTCTCCAGATTATCAAGGAATCCGTTACTAAGATGATTTCCTTTGCCAGTGGAGACCAAAATCTACCTACAATGGATATAGGAACAATCGCTATTGCACTTTCTACAGTTGGTGAGTTCGAAAATAATAATTCCGACAATTTCGGCATGTTTTTTTTTTAAATATTTTTTTGAAACTAAAGTTTTGAAACGTTATAAACTGATGTTTGAGATATTAAGCAGATAATTACCCGTTTTGTAAAATATATATATATGGATTAATCTAAATACGCAGTACCTGGTGAGATGTTCTGTGTATTTAATTTAAGCACATTTGTTTGTGTCCATCCATCCATGTAGTATCAACAAAACACAATTATTATTATTTGTTTCAGTCGTGAAGTTTGTATTGTATATGGTTTGCCGTAAAGTGAACAGCCCTAGTATTCAAGCCTTGTCTCTGGACCACAGAAATGATGTCCTGTCCAATTCACTGGCACTGATTTTCGGTTATATTGGTAAGTATTTTAACAATGGAATCATTGAATCAGTGAAAGATTCGACCATTGGGCCAGTAGATGAATCCAACCAACAAACCAACTTAGCATTATGTATCAAAACAAGCAAGCCAGCCAGCCAGCCAACCATCCAACCAACTACAAATGAACACACCAGCCAACACACTGTGCAACAAACCAACCTGCCAACCAATCAACAGGCTAACACACAAACTGACAAATGAACCAATCAGCCAACCAATCTTTCAGCCAACCGTTCAACAAACAAACCAACAAACCGACAACCAACCAACGAGCGAACCAACGAACTAACTAATCAGCCAGCCAACCAACCAGCCAAACAACCAACCAACCAGCAACTGAATCAACCAACCAACCAACCAACCAACCAACAAACAAATGAATCAACCAATGAACCAACCAATCAAAAAACAAACCAGACAACCAACCAACAAATGAACCAACCAGCCAACAAACCGCTCAAAACAAACAAACCAACCGACCAATCAATGAGCGGACAATCGAAATTACTATCCAGACATCCTATATACCAACCAACCAACCAACCAACCAACCAACCTGTAGAATTGTTCACGGTTCGTGTTTCTGTTAATGTGAAAATGTTTTTTAATGGAAAATGTTTTTTCTAACAAAACTATTTTTGTTTTACAGGATCAGCTGAGTTGAGAGAAAAATCCGGAATCATTGAACTTGCCCACTTGGATCCGATCGGCGCCATCTTGATATCACTGTACATTATCGTCAATTGGGGAAACACAGCCTATGGTAATTTATTTATTCATCAAAAGGCAGAGAATTTTGCACTGGTCTGTGCTTTTTGCCCGAATATCATTCTTGTTAAAGTACATGTAATCATTATGGGGCATTTGTATTTCATATTTCACTGATATTATGACGGATTGTCCATTTCATGCTGTTCCTTGCATAGAAAGGGCGGAAAACAGAGGAAATCTGATAAAAAATCACCCTTGCGATTGCTGGAGCCACATCGTGTGACCCACTCATATACCTGATGGTCGACAAACAGACCTATTCAATGATATGTCACTTATATGGCGTGTTTGCCTTGTCTGTGTTTGTTGGTAAATTAAACCGGGACATCCCTCGTTCGGTATGCGCCATGGGAGACATTTCACACCTCGCGAATAAAATAGTTTTTGTCTTTCCATTGATTATTAACATTAACAATACTGTAACTGCCGGATTTAAACTGTTGAAATGATCGAATTAACTACCCCATTTCAAGGGGTTGATATTTGCCCTCTGTTGCAGTATAATAAGATAAAATGCTGAAAACTGACAGAATGAAAAAGATATCCATGCAATGGGTTAAGGGTAGTTTTTTAAAATTGATAGCATTATTCCCACTGATGAATTTCACGCAGCACAAGTCAGAAAAGATTTCCTAGTATATATACACCTTCAGTTCAATATCAACAGAAATAGTGAATCACCATGTATCCATGTGTATCTTTTATTGGAATTGTAAGTTTACTCTACTTTGGAATTTATAATTGCTTCAACCACATTGGTCTTCCCGTATAGCAATGTCTCCATATATTTTCTTTCTTTATATAGACCAAATAAAGATGTTGACTGGATATACGGCATCACCCGAGTTCCTGAGTAAAATAACATGGATTTGTATGAATCATCATCCAAAGATAAAACAGGTCGAGACTGTCAGAGCGTTCCACTTCGGAAACAATTTCCTCGTGGAGGTCGACGTGGTACTTCCGGAAAAAATGACCTTGAAAAGAGCGCATGACATCGGCGAACCTCTTCAACAAAAGCTTGAACGTTTACCGGAAGTAGAACGTGCATTTGTTCATTTGGATTACGAAATAAGTCACAATCCGACTAAAGAACATAAAATTGTATGAGTAGAACCTACAGAAGCTGTCTGGAATGTAAACTTGTGACTGTCTTGAAAAACGCCCCGTGAATGTTATAGCTGTACATATTTCATTTGTATTTATCCAAATGTATAAGGTAGCGTAACTATAAGGAAAAAGCAACCAGAGGCAGTTCTCCCGAAACCGAACAGTGGGTAAATCCTTGTGCTGGTTGCCATCCAGGGTCATTGATAGACTGGATCATGGTATCTGGGCCAGTGCGCCGAAATTCGAAGGACCGATAATGAAAGAAAGAGACACTCACACAATATTAAAAAGAGGTATCAAGGGGGTTCTGTGCTAATGCTAGGTTGTAAAACAGAAGTATATTTTCGAGAGCAACACTTTATAACCATTTTGGTCAAACTTGATATTTGCATGAAAACAGCATTTTACGACACCCACTGTCGGTACTATTCTGTCACAGCCTGTCTGTAGCACTATTGATTTGGTTCTGAATGGGGCGTAGAGTGGAAAGACAATGAGTTTATTGTCAGAATATAAGTGTAGCTACCTACTGGAACGAACCATTCTCTCCACTTTTTCATTCGATATTATGAAGTTTATATTCCTTTCAGCAATATTATAAATCTATATTTTCATTCCGGGGAAAGAATATTTGCTTACATTGTTACATGGGTAGCTTTTTATCCAGGACCGTTGTTGTAAGGTACTGTCTTTTGTAATGTTTGGAATCATGTGTGTTTTGTGTTATATTTGACAAAAACATGTCTTTTGGCGAGCACTTGTTATTATAATTAGAATCTCGAAGAGACGATAATGTAGATAAAAGGGGAAGTAATTCTAATGGATCTATTGCCGAAAACCGCAAAGTAGCCTCCCCTGCTTTTATGGGTTTACTGTTTGTTATACGATTCCACACAACTTTCTTGAGTATCAAGTGAATGTCCTGTATTTGTCCTGTCTTGTCGTTCTGTGTTGCCAGTGGCATCTAGAAGGTTAGACTAAAGATCTGACAAATGTGTGATACGAAATATGAATATAAATGTATCTAAATATGCGCAATATATTTAATCTATAATTTTTATGAGACAACTAACTGTGTGATAACAATGATGTTGGATTCAAAGTTATATCATGAGATATATATTTTAAATAAATGAAGAGATATATCCATATAAATATGCAAAATAGTTGAATATTAGCAAACTGCATTATTCTATCATTGTATTATAGGAGGTAAACTTATGTAACTGTGTGATAAATTATAAACTTGTATTTTTCTTTTTTTTTATGAAACGAAAACAACATTATATAATTACAGATGTTCGTTTGTATTAACCGATTCTTTTGTTATATATTTGATGCAATGCGATTATATGATGTGCAGTGTATATAAATTGTTTTTTTATAAGCGTATAATGGGAACTAGGGAATATTCTAGGAATCGGTAAGGACACCTTTTCATCAGCATATATCGATCACTACAAATTAAATAAAACTTAATTTCGAAAATAAGAGCCACGAAGGTAACAAATTCCCATATTTACCATATTGACAAGACGAAAAATGTATATATCGAAGAAGATGTGTTAAAGTTTACAGTGTGTCAATCCCAAAGAATGTTGGTTAGATTGATTATTTATTTGGGTTATCTGTAAATTCCTTACACCGATCTCCATTATGCTCGATTAACAGTCTAAAGAAGGTGGAGTTTAATAATATGTCAACGAAGAGTTCGTTTCTGCGGAATTATTTAGACATCTCACGTTAAAATAAAGCCGGTGTGAAACATTGTGTTCTCACGTTGGCACATTTATTAAATATTTCTTTGTAATATTAAACGGGAGTCAATTATGATGTGTGTTTTTGTGGTTTATTTTGTTATTTGGTCTTTAAATAGACTCTTACACTCCAGGAGACCTGAATAAACCCATAGTATATTCCTCGCTAATCCTCCCATTTTAATGAAGGGGATATTTCCTCACTGTGAGGACGGAATGCGACAAGGGCGTCCTGTCAAACAAATTGACCTTCAAGTCTTAGGGACGTCGCGAGGTCAATCTGTTGTTTGTGATGTCTTTGTATTACGTCCTGTAGTTGTCCTATATGTTCCTGTCTTGTCTGTTTTTTCTTGTGGCGTCAAGGGTGGTTTCTGTCATCAATTAGGCTGGTACGCCGTCATATGAGTGAAATAACATTAAGTTTCATGTTTCATTCCATGCAGATTTGCCGGACGCGTAAAATGCTAGGTAAACTGGTTTTTAACTTTATGATGCCCATACAGGGAGCCTAAGTGCGTTCTTTCATTCAGCGCCATGCGCGGTATGAACATCAGCGAACAACGACCACAGATGATGCTTTAAAGCGATGTTCCTGGCTGCAATAACCCTATATCCATTGGACTGTGATCATTAAAGGAACTTAAATATGACATCGACTAATCATTTCTTCATGACGTCACGCGACAAACTCTCTTGTGCGCTACGAGTTTTTAAAATATTACAGCATTGTGAATTTTAACCGATTTGAAAATCTTGCAGAAAGCAATACGTTTTTGTTCTGTGGAATTGTAGACGTGCAGTTTAAAAATGAATAGCTAAATAGGCTTGTTGATTTCACAGGTGTGCCAACAGGGTAGCTTAGAGTGGGTATCAGTATAATGAGTTAAGCAAACATTAAAACAATAACAAGATAAGCAGCAAGGTGTGTAAGTGTAAACAGTAAATAGGCATGTGGTTGATGGTGTAGGTAACGACTGTATGGGCTTTGGGATAACTTAGCGGGGTACGGCTTTGGTCAGATCTTCATAGGCGAAGGGCATGTAAGGGCATGTAAAACCCAGTGTCTATTTAGTGCTGGTTTTGTTCTGCGGATTTGAATGGCTTCTATCAGTTTTGCTAAAGCCCGTAGTGTGACAACAGAATTTGTGTGGCTCTTCTGTCTAGTGATAAAAGTAGCAAGACATGGCCGCGTATCTATAGAGGCTTATTTAGGACATGCCACGATTAATCGTCTTTTATAAATCGACATCCCGGAACCAGCCTGATCAATTAGTAGAAATATAAAATCAGTTTCTGTACATACAAACATCACGATGTTTGCACATCTGGCTATGGTTTCCTTCTATCAATAATATTGCCGCTTCCGCCATTTAAAATAAACTGCCGTAACATAATTAAGAGGACATAAGTTCCCAACGCAGGTTGGTCTCATCCAGAGTGCGTTTCAACTGAAATTGTAGAAAATCGATTAAGATAAAACGAAGCTGTCATCAATTAGATAAATTTTGATCATATTTATTTTATCAGAAAAGATCTCTATCTATAATGTTATAACACGGATCTAAAGTCCACAATGTAATCAGATAGGAGGCGCATACATATACATTTATGGGACTGTTCAAGTTTACATACCCCAGTGTATTTTTGTTCGTGATTTAATTCTGTTAACTTATATGATGAAGGTTTTCCTTATTTTGGCGACTTTGGCGATTAGTCTACCTAGTTTGCGCGGGTAAGTATTGGGTCTATAACAGTAGCTAAACGTGTAATGTAGAAGAATATTCGTAATGATTGTATAACGATTTTAATTCGAAAAATATTAGCGACTGAAACGACGTTGAGTTGAGAAAATCAGACATCGAATCACGAGTAGTGATTTTGTTTAAAATTTGATATAATTTTAATGTTAAAAATACAGTCTATTATTCCGCTGTTCGTCGACAATTTGACTCTTACGGATTGACTGACCATTTTGTATTACACAAAATACAAACACTGCGCGGAGTTTGTCAGAGCATGTTTCATTCCTGATTTACGATTGTATATCTGGATTTTCATTTTAAAAAGTCATTCTGATGCAAGATTTATAAATACCGCTTGGAATAGTTCAAAGGCGTCCAGACAAAACCTCAATCCGTTCATGCAGTATGACCACAAAAAAGCGATAACCTCCATGCATGTTGCAAATGTGTGTGATTAAATACAGACTCAATTATCTCCCTTGCAAAAAAAACCCCAAACAACAAACAACAACAACGAATAAATAAATAAATAAATAAATAAAATCTGTGAATTTAACCATGGCTCCCTGCTCGTCCATAGATCTGATGAAACAAGTTTTCAATTCCTATGCCTATTCAATAGTGAGTGCTTGTAGCCGCTCGCTAGAGCTTCAATGTTACTTTATATAGAGTGCCACCGAGCAACACAATCGTATTCTCGCGAGAGTTTTTCTGTAGTGGACGAGACTAAGACAACTCTCGTATGCAGTGCCAGACCATCGCCCATTAATTTCCCTCCAATATTTGAGGTGACCTATCAGCCAGACCAGCAAATAAAAGAAGTGCAAAACAAGATGGATTGGGTGTATCTTAGAGTCAATGTCTCGACCTAGGAAGAAGTATTGATTACATTTTAGAATGAGAGCGACAGTGAACCTTAGGTCTGTTGACCAGGCCATGGTTGACTCTTAACTGTCCATATTTCAGTTGAACAAATAACGACCATCAATATGTTTGGCAAACAAAGTTAAACACCAGAAATACAAACGATGCTTTTTTTTCTCGTCTTTTTAGCATTAAAATAACATAAATGTAACTTATTACATTTTACTTTTTTCCAGTTATACTTTATACCCAACATCGGATGAAAGGTCACGTGATTTATTCAGGTATGTGAGGCTGATGGAATACAATGAAGTAGATTTAAGCGCCTAAAATATTTGCGCTCAGCAATGCTGTGATTACATTTCTCTGCTCACAAATCGGCAAAGCTTTTGTACATACTTTGCAATTTGAGACAGCCTGAAAATCAGGTGTGTTTAGTAAGAGGGCCCAAATGCTAAAACAGAAATTTTGTGTCACAATTTGTTTGATGGTGAATCTTATGCTGAATGGTATTTCATCAACATTCCGACTTCGCTATACGGGGAAATTGTTGGAAACTTATGTAATGGGTTATCCTTAATTGATACCATATTTGCATAATAAACAATCTGGTCCTCTACCCTTCAAATTTCATGAGTTGTAATGAGAGGCATTCGCGAATTTGCTTAAAATCGACAGGAAAAATCATCAAAAACTTGTTCAGCAGTCCACAGCAAGTCCTATTGGGCTAAGGCTCGGCCCATGAAAAACACTCTAAGACCAAATATTATTTTACTACCAAATTGACAGAATTCGTTGTGCTTATTGAAAAAGAGGCTTTTACCATTTTCAGGTCATGGAAGTTGGAACACGCCAAGGTCTATAACAATCAGTTTTTGGAAGAGAAGAAATATCTAACTTTCAAGAGAAACCTCAAATTCATCAACGACTTGAACGAGGAAAACAGGTTTTAAAATAATACGTTTTCTTTATCCTTTTTTTTTTACAATACCATGAGGGTAGACAGTAGTTGAAGTGTCTCGATGGTAAATCAAGAGCAGCACGAAGATGACTCCACTGCTAACTGTATGAGCATAAACTATATAATTTCTCAATCCGTCTGGTTAAAAGAGTAGACAACGGTTGTTAAACTGGAATGAATGCTGAGTGTGTGGATAGCTTTTATAATCATGTGAGACAGACGTTGGGGCTCACGTATGAGGGACGCTCCATACCATCTTTATAATATTGACAGCTGTTCGAAAATTATTCTCAATGATCGCCACTTAAACAGTGTGTTTCTTAATCAATTGACAAACGAGAGAAGCGATATGGCATGACCAGTTCACCATACACGAGTTACCAGGGGGTGACCAAATCAGTTCTTATGCAGTTATGAAAGCTATACCGAACACCACGTTAGCGTACTGTTGATTAGATGCTATCCATTCACGTCCACTTTAATACATTGTTAGCTTATCCTTTAGGGATAAGTATAGCATGCTGGTTTGGATATTTTTTACCTTAGCTTCAGAAATTTCAGTTTCACTACTCTGCAACACTTACCATAGCCTTGCCGCTTCCAGATAGACAGTCAACTTATGGTCAGTTAATGTTTGTTTGTTTGATTGGTGTTTAGCGTCAT
>JAVFBW010159465.1:0-11740 GCA_034783835.1 Mopalia ciliata
ACAGCTGTTGTCTAGACAGTATCCGCTTACATGAGGTCGATTGCAGTGTTATATAGACGGCCACGCCCATTTGGGGGGCTCTTTAGGGGTCTGATATCCGTTTTTCCTTTCTGTAGACTGTTTTCGGTATTCGTTTTATAAACACCCACCCTTTACCCAATGTCTCCAGTCTACCGAAACATGAACCGTATTCCTGACACCGTTTGACAGGATTTGAAAAAAAAAAACGCATGTTGTCAGTTGTGTCCTTAATTGCAAAAAGATACATGTAATCAAAATACTAAATGAATGGCCCCAAACATTTTGTTTAATATTACTAGAAATCTTGTGACTGAAGTCCTTCTGTTTGCAGTATTGTAAGGTACGCTCAAACGCTTCTAAAAGAAGTGCACTTGGATTTATCAAATTACTTTTGATTACTGAAAACGATTACTGGGTCAGCCGGGTGTCACTATGCTTTGAATGGGCAGCATGCATGTCTGGTGTCTAGTGATACTTATTAAAAGGCGGCATCACATAGGTGCCTTTGGCTCTCCCTTTCGCTAGGAGAAACTGCCTTCATATAAATGAAATACTGCTGAGCAGAGTATTAAACCCGAGCACTTATTCACTAACTAAATATAGAGAATTTATAACATATACACTACGAAAAGATGGTTTTTTGTTTGACTCGGGTTGAACCCTGTACGTAGGGTTATTTCACTCAAATGACGGAGGCCCGCGGCCGTGGCTCAGTGGTAGCTAGTGCGCTTCCTGAACTGAACAGGCTTCGATTTACCGTTCACGGGTTCGAGAACGCCTTTCGACCTTCAGGTATACAATTGCGGTGGTGGTTTTTAAGAGGTTTCCTCCCGGTTTCCGCCGTTATAAGGTGTGTACAGTGTGAATCAGACAATCCGTCGTCATATAAGTGAAATACTATTGAGTACGGCGTTAAACACCAATCAAACAAACAAACAAATGACGGAGTGCCAGTCCGATGGGCTAAGGAAACAAACCTCATCAGCACTCATAACAAACAGAGACAGACCGGATTAAAACAGTATAATCACAGAACACAATACAACATCGCAAACAGATTGGCTTCATGTTGCCCTTTAGCTCAGAGAGCACCAAGGAAACAAGAAGCCCCCTCACCTACCCATCCAACCACACCTGGAAAAGAAAGAAATTGTAACACAATTCTTCAGTTTATCTGAACCATTATATCTTGAGTGTAAAGCATATTATCTGTAAACTTAATTAACATTCAAACAGATAACTGAAGCAAGTTCCCTTCTTGTCCTTAATCGGTAACAAATTAAAGCTTGGGGTTTTGAGTTCTTGGCCACATTATCATACAACAAGCAAAGTCAAAATGAGAGTTGATTTTGCCAGAATTTTGCTCCTAATTTTGATGTTGTGGTAAGTTCACAATATTGCTCTGATGGTGTGGCATTTCTAACAATGCCGAACTGTTTGTTGCAAATAGTTACAAACCTCAACCCTGCTTATTTCAGAACTTTTTAACAACTTCCCATCAAAACAATAATTTTTCTGACTTTCAAAAGCTTTGACTTCCACAAATTATGTTGAAGAACTTTTAGTAATTTTCGAACCCTATTAAAATACCATAGAGACCCGAAATATAGGCTCTGTCAAATATACATTATCTTTGTCAATCTTTTATAGATAAAATTGCGAAGAAAGATTGAATCACTTCAAAGAATTGAGGAGGAAAGAGATAAACCTGGAGTAAAATAGACCAGAAATACATTTTACCTGTTTTCTCTTCTTTCATTTTCCAGGGTACCATAAATGGTGAAATCCCTACTCCTCGATTGTTATTATACATGCTGAATTATTTTTTTGCACATTTTATCTCATCATAATTAACTAAAACAATGGTCATTCAGATTTTTAATATCTTTTTTCTTTTTTTGATACAGTTATAAGAAGTTGAAATTTCACTTTTTGCGTCATTTTTTAACATTTGTACATTTACAATATTGCAAGAGAACTAAGACAAACTGGAAAAACTGAATAAATGTTTTTTTGATTATATAATGTATTATATTAAAATTTAACGGTTGACGTGTCAAAAAGTACCAATTTGAAAAAGAGGTAGAAAAATTAATTTTATTTGGTATGTTTTACGAAAAAAAAATTGACTTGGCTATGCAGAGTATATATTCATGTGTGACAAAATTCACAGTAGTTTAGAAGTAAACTCTGCGAAATGTAAAAAACACTCTTCATGTAGGGGATTAAGGGTGTCCTAATGGGATAGCTTGTTGAAAACTCTTGAATTCTTGGGTATTTCTTGGGAGCTGGCCCCTGATATTCCGGTACAATTTCTTGTGTATCGATCGACTTTCATCTTCCTCCATGAGTATGCTTATATTGATAAACTCTAACTTCAGCCGTTGTCCGATACATATTATGGCAGGACTTTAACGTTAATATTCTTATTGAGCGTATATGTTTCAATGAATAAATACAACTTTATTGGCTTGACTACAAACTTCGTAAGCATTACAGATCAGATGAAAATTTTCTATCCTAATAAGCATATCGCCTGTATTTTAGTGTGGCTAGTTGTGCTATTATAGGGTATATCCAGTTATGTTGACCTACAATGATGCGTCGTTATAACTGACCCTGTGTCAGTTATGATAAACAGAAGTAGTTGTTTATAGCTACTAGGAATAAAACCACAACGTAAACTTTATGACTCGTCGGCTATATCGATTGTCTTGTCCGTCAAACAAACCAACTACAAACTTGGACAGGTGGCACAGTGACCTCAATGTCTGTCTGGCATAATAGATAAGTTAACATACGAATCATATTGTGGAATAGCACAATGAATAGGGCTAATTCCTCCGTCAGCCCTACGTCCCGTCTTTATCAACCCATGGTGAAGGTTGGAAATTGATCCGCCCGATGGCGAGTTTTCTATGGATAAATGTATATACATGTATTTAAAGCATAGGCTGTTTTTGTCTTTGCTATGGATTTTCACTCTTGGTACGCTCATGCAGAGCGAGACTGTGAAGTCAATTTATACTAATTAATTAATAGTGATGCTGCGTTTTAATTATTTATTTAAATCCTTAGACAATCCCATAATCCCTCTTTCAAACAACTAAAGCAAAGAGAACAGCCAATAGTTCCTCTTTACCTGGCATAAATATCACTTGCTGATTAAAATAACACAAAACAAAACTTTTTTGAACTGCAAGCAATTTATTTTGAATGAGAGAAAAGATAGAGAAAATGTACAATGAAACCATTCTCTAGTTCATAACATGCTTGACTGGTACCAGCGTTTTTAATAACTCGTTAACCACTATTATTTAATATTTTAGTATGTATCTGTAACGTAGTTATTTATGGCACAGGCAATTTTGGATTAAATTCTAAAAAAATACATTTTTTGGGTTTATTTAAAAAATTATATACATTTTGAGTTTGATTCTAAATATTATTTATAATTTGGGTAACATTCTTAAAATTATAAAATGGATATGGTCTATCCATTTTCTACAACTACCAAGTCCTGAACGTTCCGCCATCTCTTAAGTATTAAATGCCACTACGCCCATTCTCATTTTTTACATTGTAGAAAAACGTATTACTTGAGTATAAAATATTACATTGTTGTGTTTTATCGATAAGTGTTCGAGGCGTTGGTTTGCTTTCACATATTTTCCGATTTCTTGCTTGGTTTCTCTCTACGTTCATACCATCGAAACCGTTTGGTGACCACAATTTTAAACCCTTTCTCGGTAGCTTCAGGATGGCTTTGCTTCACAGCATCTGTCAAACAAATATGATGTGTTTAAAAACTACAAAGATTATAATCAATAAGCATACAATAAGATATAATTATGCGGTCATTTGTTTTTACAATACCGCCTATGTCGTATCAAATGTCAAGCAGCTCTCTGAGATAAAGAAATCGTGTCAAAGAGACAAGACATTTTATGGAGGTTACAATAGTATAAAACAATCACCTCGCGCTTCAGGGCCAAAAAGGTGCACATAAAACAAAGACAAGAAACTCATATGTGCGGAAGAAATATTTTTGCAGGAGCAGAAATTTCACTTTTAAGCTGAGATTTAAAACGTACCCTGCGCCAATCTGCTTTTATGACACAGATTGTTATCGCCGTATTTACGTGGCACGAGTGTTTTTGTTTACCGAGAAGGGATGATGGGAATAGGGTGCAAAACATTACAGGGTGTGATGTCTGAAGGGAAGTTTTTGGATCAAATTGAAGACAAGAGATAAGCGATAAATGCCGACAGGAAGCTCTAAAATAAAATCAAGCGAATATAAAAGTCTTCGTACACTCTGTGTATTGTTTTTTGTTACAAAACAGCTAGGGACATAACCGTACCTTCGTTTTATCATGTGCTTCATAATAGCGGATACCTGAATCTAGGAAGAAACCCTAAGCGACTTTCTCTCCAAGCTGATGTAAATTATAACCTTATTTTAATAAACTGAAACACAAGTATTAACAACATATTCAAAATATATTGAACAGATTATATTTAAGGTGAAGACGGTTCGTATTACTTCAACTTACTTGATATAACCGGTGAATAGACAAAGATGGAAGCCCTTACCGAATAGGATTTCATATAATGGTGATGTTCCAAAAGTCCCTTTTTCATGTTTCAATTTCAGACTCAATTTGTCAGCCAAGGTATTAGTAATTAATATAGCCAGCTTCTATGTCTTTTGTGATAGTCTCGTCTTTGAAGGTAGCTAAATATTGAACCTATAATGAACAAAGAAAATTAACTAGTACCAGCTTCAATATTGTTTTTATTTAAAACTGTAAACGACCAATTAGTAATAAGTATTGTAAGATGATGTCAATGTATGAAAAGTTTAATCTGAAAACCACTGACGTTTTGGTCTAGTTGATTTACACATTCTCAACAAATGTTTTGCCTTTTTCTATGCTAGATAGTTTCATGTGTGCTCAGGCACATTTTTATGGAGAACACATTTAGGCTTTATTAAATTTTAATCAAGATGTTTTAGGTTGACATAGCCGTAAGAAAAAAACCCACTAAATTAAGGGCCCTGGGCAGTGTTGAAAGCTGTTGCTCACAGTGCAATCTCATGAGCAGGCTGCCATTGTTGTTTGTTACAGCAACATTTCACAATTGTTTAGGCAAACACAGTCAGATCGGTTAGCTCTTGATTATCTTCATTTAATGCAGTAAATATTTTTCTTTGCAACAGGAGGCTGTAGAATAATGTGCAGTGGCTGGACAACCCAAAGCAAAGCTTCAGTCGATGGCACGTGAGTCCGAGCGCAGGGATGGTCCCTGCAGGGGTTTTGAAAATAAGAAAATGCTATTAATTTGCAGTACCAATTTTTTTGTTAAAATATGTACCAACACAAAGCTTTGACAAAAAAGCAGCAACAATTTACATAGAATATTTAGGCTAACTGAGCTAAGTTGGAAATGAAGTATGGTATTTAGATTTATTTGTTTTCCTTTCATATATTTCAGTGTAGGTCCACTTGACATTGACATAAAGCGACTTTATTCAGCTCTAACTTTCGCGCAAAAGCATGTGCAAAACGCACAAAATATAATACAATGTGAAAAGAAGTCTACAGCATTTTATTGCATGCTTTGAAGATTTTGTTATTTCCCAAACGTGTTGGTGCTTAAGGGGTAGCTGGGACTAAAGTTGGGGTGACTACAGCCACCCCTAGCCACCCCTTGGAGCATGCAGACTCTAGTACTGGCGGACTTCATCATGATTTGAAGTATAAAGTCTATCTGTCTTTGATGGCGTTTTGTGATTGTCCCGTTATGTCTGTTTGTTTGTACATGTATGAATGATATAGCCTTAGACACGACACGGCGTTCAGCAACAATCGAACCAAAGCAACTGGCTGTTTTTATCACAGGGCAACATTTCAACAGAAACAAATTTTAAACTTCCATTCTAACCCTCCACCGATTAGGTCGATTGCGCAAATATACAAAAGAGGCACAGCTCATCGGTATTAATAAGACAACAAAGCCGGCTTTGTTTATTGCTATTCTGACTTCCTCCCTTCGAAGACTAGCTCTAAAATAACATATCAATAGTATAACTCCGTATAAATAATGGCCGACTCCATTTCAAATGTTATTTCCCACATTTTATAAAAAACACTTTTGACACAAATAAGGTATTGATCGTTTCGAACATAGTTTATAATGGCATTCAAATATCAGAAAAATTATGAAAAACTTTTTCTGTAATGTCTTTCGCTGTTTTCCATCTTAATGAGTCTGACAGCATTTGGTGCCAGGAGAGGTTATTTCTTATTTCTGATTGACTGTTGGTAGCCTTCTGATGTCTGGCGGGGATTTAAAAGCAGTCATTTTGGAATAAATCGAAGAGGCCCTCACGATTTTATTTCTCGGATTAGAATGATATTTAACACTTCGATATCGGCCAGAGTACTGTTACTTTAGACATCTGGCGTCAAGTAACAGTACTATAAGTAAACCTCTACATGACTTAGTTCATAATGAATTGATTATACATCGACATATTTTAATACTAGGCATTGCAATCTAATTTGTATAGACCACTTATTGGTCCTTACCAACTTCGCTCTATATTCCGTGTTTGCGGAGAAAGACACCTTGACCTCCTCCATGCCTTTCATTGACTTGATCGGGAACGTTTTACCGATCCAGCTTTCCGCTGACGACATATTTATAGGAGTGGTCTTGGATAGATTCAGTATACTCATATGCATCTCTTTCTGTTCAGCTTGGATTTCCTTCAATGTCGTCAATATGCTCTCTGAAAAAGAATATAGCAACATATATAGATGAGCAAATTTGCAGCAGATACAAACACATTATTAGCGTTTTCAACCGGCTTTCAAACTGCCCCTTTGTTTGTTAATTGGCCATCAAAGTGCATAACGTCATAACCTATGTAGAATCACCTTGAATTATTCGGAACCAATCAAAAAACAATCAAACAAGTTCGAGTTGGACTGATAATCATGTAGTTGGGTTTGAAAATGTTGAGCGATAAACAACTTGTTTATTACCAATGCTGTAAAATAATAGGTCGTGATTCATGATTGTGGATGCAGTGTTAATGTTTTCAGATGAATATCAAATTGGCGTGTCGTCAGCAAAAATAGTGAAATGGAGTAAGGCAGAGGATGTAATAATATCATTTATAAAAAATTAAAAAAAGAGAATTGGACCAAGTATAGAGCCTTGGGGAACGCCAAAATCAATAGGACTGGTAGATGACAAAATGCCATTGAAAGAAACTATTTGAGATCTGTCATATAAGTAATTATGAAACCATGGATTATTAAAACAATAACGCTGTAATTTATTTCATCAAGATTTCCAGAAGCAATTTTAAGTTTGTCTATGGTTAATTGAACATCAGTTGGAGTAAGAATATTAAAGTCAAATTGGTTTTCACATTAGTCAGGTAAATAATTGACAACGTCTGGCTGTGATGGAATTGATATTTTGTCTCGTAGTTTTTGGGCAGCTGAATTAAAAAAAAAAAAAAATTTATTTGCTAATTGTTTTTTTTATATCAGTTATGCAGTTTTCTTCTACTATGAACGAATTGCGTCACATCAATTGATGTTGTACAATTACAAGTTGTCACGTTCACACCAGCTGTGATGGACGGACAGACGAAAAACAGCATTTCTAAGTACCCTCTCTCCCCTTTAATATAGATTGGGGATAATAAGTTCTGTGCATAGGAAGTTTCTACATTGGAGGTACAATACACTTAACGTTACAATCACAGTAAAGTAATGACGAAATAAGCGTCGCCATACCTTCCGTCATATAATACTACTATTCTAACTGCTGCTAATAATAATATACTACTACTACTAGTCCCAATAATAAATGTATTGTTTTAGAACTAAACTACAGCTGTCAGCATTTTCTTTATTTTATGGTGACACCTCTTACTTCAAACCGATTATAGTTTAGAAAACTTGCAGGATGAAACCCGTCCCGGAAATCGAACCCACGAGTTAAGAGCCGAATCGCTAGCAGTAAATAACGACCAGGACAGGTTTCAACCTGCAAAACCGAATCGTTTCAAACTAAGAAGGTGTTATCCTACAATAACGAAAATATTGTTAATATTCACTTTCTAAAGGACACAGCAACATTCATAAACTATTTTTATTTTTATTATGGTGTTTTTCTTTATTTTGGGATAACACTTTCTGAGTTTAAACAGACGCTAGTTCAGAATTTTTTTGCAGGTGTAAACCCGTCTGGGAATCGAATGACCTCCAGAATTAGGAATCGAGTCGCCAGCGGCGAATGGCGGCCACTTAGATCTAGATAACTCAGCCAACTCCCAAACTTGAAAGCAATGAATGGATTTTTGTGTCTTTTAGATAGTGACTACTAGCAGTGTTATTTTTGGGATAACGCTTTATGAACTAGAATCTGTTCAAACTAAGAAAGTGGTATCCTAAACTAGATAGCGACACAGCTCCCATACCTGGGAAATGCATTTATGTATGTGTCTTTTAGCCAGTGAATATTAATAGTGCTTTCGTTATTTTGGGTAAGAGTTTCTGAACTAGAATCTGTTCAAACTAAGAAACTGTTATCCCAAAATAAAGAGTATCCCTGGAAACACAGTTGTAGACAGGGAAGCAAAAAAAAAAGATCTTAAACCCCAAATTTCTAAATATATTTTTAATATTTGGCAGGGTGTATGGGAGAGGGAAGTCATAAATAAGCTTCACGACATACATCCTGCTATTGGTCAGAATTTGTACTCCCATGGGATGTCTCGAAAGGACCAGATGGCTCTATCGTATAGGCCAGTCACCTCACAAAAAGGTTGTGACTGTGTGTACGATATCAAACACATATTGGTAGACTGTGCCACTGTTAGGCAACATCTCTACACAGTTGCCTCTATGAAGGACTTGTTTGACAACATTGCTGGCGATGTTTTCATCAAGTTCCTTGGACGGATCAGCGTGTATCACAAAATTGGATTTTTATGATTTATTGTAAATAACTCCAATAAACATATTTTTAACAGAATATTTAAAATTTTTAGATCCAGATATGCGCTATTAAATATGTTGCATTTTTGGATTTAAATTTGAACTGTTTTTTATATTAACATATTAAAAATTTTACTGCTTATGTATGTCCTATTCAGTTCATTTTATTTGTCGTTTTGATGTTATTGGCTAAGGCTTCTTTTGATTGCAATTATCTTGAGATTAATTTGTTTGCACAGTTAAGCAGAGTGTAATAACAGCAGGTACCATATCCAAGAGGAGCACCTCAAGATACTAAATCTGTAACTCTAATGCCAAACGTTAACAATTGTCTTACACAGCAGACATATGGCCACACAAATAAAAAATTGTATTTTGAGGGTCTTGGGTTCGATTCCCAAATGCAAACATGTTCTGTACTAAAAGTCGTATTCCCAAAAAACGAAAACGCTGATAAAAGTCAATTTCTACAGGACACAGAATCATGCATAAACTGTAACTATTCTGACTCTTATTGAAACATACGGGGTAGTTCGAAACATCAAGGTCATTTTTCCCATATGGCGGTGTCCAAGCTCAATGGGTGAATGAATCCATCCTCGGCGTCACTGGCAGCAAACAAAACAAGGTAACCACAAGACGTATTAAAACGCAAAATCAAACAGATGTTCTTTGTGTTGTCCGTAAGATCTGAAACCATAATTGCTATCTTGACTTAAACAGATCTTCATCCTTCGGTATCTTGATTGGGAACTCATTAGATATCCAGCAGCCTGTTTGCAACACATGCAAAACAGTCGGGATAGTCACACGCATGTCCTTCTGTTCAGCTTTAACTTCAGCTAATGTCAAGACTATTCGACCAAAAACAGATTATTTACACTTTAAAAACATTCACATGTCCCCTTTGCTGAATAATTGAGGTTTGTAAATTTCACTCGAGTATCACGTCGCTTGTCTGTATGTTCAGGCTACCGTGTAGAGAAACACCCTGCCAGTTTTATAACCCTGATTAATTCAGCAATTACAGACCCTTTTGGAAAATCACATAATCCTTTGCATTTTGCCCCAATGACGTCATATGGAGGCTCGGCTGCCACTCTTCTAACCTATGTAATAAGAGAACCAAAAAGTTAGCAAACAATTTGATGTGAATTACCCTAACAGTGGTAAGTACTCGAATGTAAACACGATGGAGATATTCATACAAAATGCATTTACGCCTCAGTGAGGAGATGAGTATTGTTTTCATTTAAAAATACCTGCAAATGAAATGCTTAAACATGCGCTATGTTTGATAATGAAACTTGTACTGTCAATAGTTTGACGTGTCTAAATTATCAATTTAAATGAAGAGTTAGTTATCCGACCTACATTGTGATTCAGTTTGAATAAGATTCTTTGGCTGTCAAAATAATCTAGAAATAATTTAAATATGACGATTGTGCACGGATATAAACGGAGTGCAAATTTGTTGGAAACTGGGATCCCTATAATGGTAATACTTGGCCGCGATAGAGTTATTATAGTTTTTTAAACATTGTATCACTCCGGTTAGTTGAAAAAAAAAAGATGATATGTAAAATTATCGGTGTTAACAAAAATCAATGGGGCTATCATCCTATATTTTGCTACTGGAACATTTACATATTATAGATTAATAACTGGAAGTTTTCAAATGAAGATGTTACCAATGTTTATTATCTTTCAAAAAACCTTGTTTTATTTGTACCATAATGCACGTGTAGGATTGTGTGACAACTGATTCTTTATTTACGATGGAAATTAGACAGATACATAGTTTCCACAGAACAAGATTTAATTTCAAACATTCACGCTTTTATAAACCGCTCATTGAAATCCATCTTGGAATAATTTCAGTTTTACTTTGCTTTAATTATTACTAAAGTTTAGTTACATGTTTATGAATGTATGCATAAAGCATACATTGAAATAGTCACCATTATTAACTTAGGTCAACTTTGATAACATAGTCTTAATCGTCATGTGGAACATATATAACAATGGCAACCGAGCCCCCATTTGGGCTACTATATGGGACCCACTTGGCGTTATCTGTGGGGCCTTCGTGGGACCTATGTGGGTTTTTAGATGTATGTAGAATCGCAGGGTAAGCTACGGTAGCTAATACAGTTTGTCAACAAAAGCAGTAAATCTTGATTCTACCGCTCCAACTAAAACAACGCGAGCCACGCACGTTTTCTCGAGAATGGGCAAGTCCATCGCTGGCCCACGGTAAATTCAGTACATTTACATACTAATTTACACGTGTTATTGTATACAGATTTTTAACATAATTTGCTTCTTATTTGGCCATGAAAAACAAACAATGAACTTTTCATGGCCAGCCCATTTGGGTCCCGCGTTAAGCCCACAAATTATCCTGTATTTTGCCCAAGCCCACCCACCCCACCAATGCCCATGCATTACCCATATAGGCCCACGTGAGGATGCCGACTGGGTAGTCAGCCAAGGAACCAGTTAGCTTAAAAGACTGCTGCTTGGAAAACAAATCGTGTTGTGCTTATGACAAGTCTCAAACAAGCTTACATCAAGCTGGGTAAAGCTGTGGATATAATGCACCTGAATAAAATACACTGTATAAATTCAGATGCTATATCAATTTTGCCTGGAATTAAGATAACCTTTAACCACTCAGCATATTACAGCCC